>JNEM01008457.1:0-38581 GCA_000697335.1 Conidiobolus incongruus B7586
AATTAGAAGAGTGACAGTTGAAATTGGTCTTCTAGATTTTGGCAAGTTTTGGGTAGTTTCTCTCCCAGCCTTAAAGTAATTTACCCAGCAATAAATTGTTGATTTAGATAATGCTTCATTACCAAAAGCTGTTTGTAAATTTTGAATGATTTTAGAGGGTTTGTGGTTAAGTTTTACTGATACTAAAATAAAAGACTTTTGATGGTCACTATTTGGTTTAAGCATGATTAAATTAAACAACTAATTTTAAAAAATTCATTTTTTAATCAAAAAAATTATTATATATATATATATATATATATAATTCAAAACTATTTATTTTCCTATTTGTTTTGTATATATTTGCTTATTTGAAACTAATAATATGTTTGAAAAATCGGAAATTAAAAAATTTCCCATTTCTTCAATTCCATGGTAATAGTAATTATGCTATTATTATTATTATCAAAAACACAATTAATTAATTTTTCACCCAATTTTACATATTACATGAATATTAACGTCAAAATAAAAGCACTATGTTTTATTTCTAGAGATCCAAATGAGATAATTGTATAATTATAAATTGTTAATAGTTATAGTAAAGGCTTGAAATTGTAATTATTTTTAATACAATATTCAAGATCATTTGATAAAATTGACAAGTTCAATTATATAAATTACAAAATATGTTCAGGAATATTTAAGTCCAAATTAGAATTTAAAAATGATGTATATTGATTATGTAATGTTCTATTTAATAATATATGATAAGCGTTAAATGTTGTAATTGAAACTGTTATTTGCGAAAGATAATTTATAATTTATATACATATCGATCACGGATATTAAGCGATTTGTTTCAAACTTTGATCATATTTTAATCTAACCATAGTCAATTTATATACAAATATTTAGGATTTTCAGTTTTCAAAATCTGTAAATCTAAATATATAATTAAATTATATTTTTACCGCAATTTGCAACCTAGCTTCCATATTATACTCAAAATTAAATATAATTTAAAATAATAAATCATTATAAATCTATATTGAATCTTATTATATTATTAAATTTTGTTGTTATTCAATAATAAAAGTTAAACTACTATATAAATTCGACAAATTTAAATCTTAATATTCTAGTGTATTATGAATTCATTATTAATGAATATTTGTAGAAATATACATATCTGTTTGAAAATATATTACATCTTAGGGAATTAATATACTTATAACCAATTTTAGTTATAATTAAATACCAATCGTTAAAGATAAAAATGTATTATTTTGTTATAGATATTCATAATTATCCAAAGGATTAAAATAAATACTTATACATTCATAAAATAAATGGGTTTGTTAAATGATGAATATTCTTTTGTTTAATTATATATCATTTATTGTATAATGTGAAAAAACTATAAAGTCTTAAAACTGAACAATAACTAATTAAATAACGCCATTCATGAGCTTCGAAGAGAATATACTGAATTCTGTAAAAATATAATATCATACTATTTTTAACATCATATTCATATTTTTTTCGATCCATAACAATATAATTTTGATTTAATACAAAACAAACCTAGATCCATTTATTAAATTTGGTTAAGTTTTATATTTTACAGGATTAATACTATTTACATTTAGTTTAAAGAATATTATTGGCCGATTAAGCGTCATTGAATCAAGTACTTTGTTGATTTTTATATTGTTATTAAGTGTTTTTAAATATAAGTAAAAATAATACAGTATTAATATATACATATATATTTGCTTTTGACAAATCATACTGTCTTTGATATTGTAATAGCCATTAAGTCTTTGATTAATATGGGACTATGCATTATATGATTATAATAACATATACGAATTATTGAACATTTCAGGAAAATAAATATCATGGATTTCGATTTATTGAATCATGTCACATATTTGAATGTGGCTAAATATTTTATTGATTTGTATATTTTTTGAGACAATCAAAACATATCCATTGACCAATAGAAATTTTCAAAATATAGTAATTGATTATACATTATAATAATTATTTAAAGCTTTATGTGTTAATATTAAAGTGATGAATTGAATATAATATTAAAGTATTAGAAAAGAGAATAATTTCAGCAGATCTTCAACCAATCAAATTACTCCTCAGCCATATATTAAAGTTGGTAAGGATCAGCATTGGATGTAATAACTAATTCCATTTTAAATCTTCTGAAATGTCCAACTTTCCGATATTAAGCTCAATATTAGTTATGTCAAATATAATAATGATAATAATAAGTATCGCATCTCTGGATTAGGAAAAATATCATACCAACTATTGAAAAATTACTTAATCAGGTACAGAGTTTCAAATCGAGTCTTTTTAGAGAAAATTTATAAAAAGTTAGATGACTCAATAATCTAAGATGTGTCATATCATTGTGTTTAGAAATAAATAGGATCATAAATTAATAATATACAAAATCAATCATATTAGTATTATCCAATGATTTCGTTTATATCTTAATTGTAATATATATATATATATATATAATGTTCATGATTCTGTCTTCGTTAATGTTCAAATCTTTGATGATTTGTTGAGCTTTATCCAAGTTTTCCTTATAGCTTTTGAAAAGACTATTATAATTATACATTCTTCTTTGCATTTGTGTTTACTATATTGCCATATTCAAGATGCAAAGTTCATCATCTGATCCATTAGATTTCTTGGGATTTGGATCTTTGAATCTAGATTCTAATTGTTCTAACGCGGATAATATGAATATAAACAGTTTATTCCCTTCATTGGGAGATCAATGTACCCAACCATGGGAACTTGATTTGTATTCTACACCTAAATCTATTTCACCTCATTCCCAGTCAGATGTCAATTCCAATAAAACGAGATTTTCTATGTCTAAAGAGCTCAGCAGAGACATCTCTCTTGATCAACCATCCACTGTTACATCCACCGACCCCTTAATGTCTTTACTCGATTCCTCAAGTATCATGACCACTGCCACTACCAATGCTACATTCCAGAATTACTATCCCACGCCAGACCTATCAAAGCCAAACTGCTCAAGGGTCTCGTGGACAGAATCGCCACTTACAATCCAACCGAATCCCATGACACAATCCATCTTCAACACTCCTAGTTATGGGTCTATCTTAGATTATCAATTTGATTCTTATTTGAACCCAGGCATTGATTCAAACTTGAGTAGCATGACAGATATTCCAGAAGTGTATCCTTATCCAGATCTCATGTCATCCGTAAGTGTGAGTGACAATATGCCTAATCAACCCCCTTTGAATCCATTCTTCTCTACTTTGAATCCTAATTTCTATAATTTGAATCATATAACAAACCCAACAATGCCTCTCTCTCAAACCCAGACCACTAACTGGTCCAATCCCAATTACCAAATGATTAACACATCTCAAGATATGAATAATATCGGATCTGGCAATATTTCACTTACCACATCTCATCCTTTAGTTGTGTCCAACGTTCATATTAATCGCCAAAGACCTAAACGAATCCCAAAGCCAAAGAAGCTGGGAGATTACAAATGTGAATACCCTGGATGCGGTAAACTATTTACGCGCCCATATAATCTCAAAGCCCATGCCAGGATTCATACACTCGAACGTCCATTTGTTTGTGAAGTTTGTAAATACTCGTTCAGCCGACTTCATGATATGAGAAGACACATGAAACTCCACTCAGGCGTCAAACCTTTTACCTGTCCATACTGTAGCAAATCTTTTGCTCGATTGGGTAAGTTCCGATCCTTTCAATCATTTTTTCAATTGATAAATTCAACTTTTATTTAGATGCTATGAATCGGCATATCAAAAAGGATAAATTTACCTGCACTACAGGAATCAAAATGGCTAATCTTGCAAAGAACAAAGCGGAGAAAGGTAAACGTGGTAGATTAAGTAAAGCTGCATTAAAACAGGAAACACCAGCAGCCATTGCGCCTGCTATTACAAGCACTACTGCAGATGATATTAATAATATCATTTCGTCGGTTTCGTTTGATCCAGTCTTGGCTTCAGTAGAAGATTTGGTGAAGCAAGATGCTAAAACTGACTTTGACCAACCCATTTCTCATCCTTTATTCTCATAGAATAGTCTTATTGAAATGATGAAATATCTGTATTTAAAGGTATCCATTATTCATATTATCATACTATTGCATATAAATCATTAATACATTCCATTTAATTATTAATAAATTTTTAATAATTGCATTAATATTAATTGATAAATGTAGTGAATAAAATAATTTGATTAACAATATACACAAATTTATTAAATTTATTAAATTTATCATATATATACATTAACACTATTCGTTAATTTGGACTCTGTCCCATAATTAAATAATTTTCAATTCAACAATTAAATATAAGTTTGATTTCAGTCACCTGAATTCTAAGTTTATAAAATATGGAAACGACTGAAGAAAGTAAATAAATGGGCATAACTATTTTTATCCATATACTTAAAATATATTAGATATTGAAGAACTCTATCGTACCTTAAAACGAAATTTAAATTTAATGAGAGAATTAGATGATCAAATTGATGGTAAATTATTTAAGAAAAAATGCATTCAAAATTTTTAATAATTTCTTAGAGCAGTTAATAAGCATTATTAAAGATACTTCAAATTTTTTAAAGGATAAAGATAATAAAAATTTTGAAGATTTGAAAAATTTTATTAATAAAAATACCGAAATATTGCATAAAATAGATTTGGAAAGTCAAGAAAAATTAAATTTATCAATGCAGTCTTATGAAACAGTAAGAATTTTTACTTCCTACATAAATACCTTATTAACTATCAATTTTTATTGTTTATAGACTGACCAATCTATCAACTTTCTGGAAGAGCAAATTGCCAGAGCTGAAACTTCTATAGTAAATATATATTCCAAGTAAATTTTCCATTATGAAACTAATCCCTTTATTTTTATATAGAAATTAGGTGAAAATAATATAAGTAAGTCACCACTTAGAATCAATTATGTGTATAGTTTTTAATTAGTTTATTACTAGTTTCACCCAGTACACCTTTATCCCATCTAACAATGAAGCAGTTACTCACACCTAAAGAGATTGTAGCTAGAAAAATGTAACTTAATTATATTCAACTTGTCACTTTATTAATTTTAAGCTGATTTAGATCTCACTCTGCTGAAATTCCTATTGATCCAAATGAACCTACATACTGCTATTGTAAAGAAGTCTCTTATGGGGAAATGGTAGCATGTGATGATGATAATGTAATTTATATTTATTTGTATATATCAAACATTTTTGTTAACTATTTTATATAGTGTGAGATCGAATGGTTCCATATTAGTTGTGTTAATCTTAAAGCACCTCCTAAAGGCAGTTGGTATTGTAATGATTGTTTAGCAAGAAGAAAGCATAGGAAATAATAAATCAATATTTAAGAACAAAGTCCATTAAATGATATTGCAAAGTGTTTGAATTAAATATATTCGTAATGCATAGTTGATTAAAAATTAATTTATTCTATTTAATCTAACAAATACTCTAGCAATTTACCAACAACTTTAACATTTAACGAGTTGCCTAATAATCTACATTGAACTTTAAATGACAAGTCTTCAGGAAATTTGAATTCTTCAGGAAATCCCATTAACTTGGCAATTTCCATACTATCAAAATATCTATATTTCTCGCCCTTAGGGATTTTATGTTAAATAATTGACTATAAATCATTTAATTTTTATTTACCTCTTCAGTGTTGATTTTTAATATAGATCCTAAATATTTAATAATTAGATATATACGAAAAATTATTTAATCCATTATTTACCTGTAGCTTCTGCATAACTCGAATAACCTTTAGTAAAACAACAAGATCCAGTCGATTCTGGAGTTACAATATCTAAAATATATTTAAGCATATAAATTAAATTTGTTAAATACACTAAATTTAAATACCATAAACTTGGTAATAACGATCAAAAGTCTAAATGGTAAATGAATCGTATTAATATAAAAATTATTTTTCTATTGATTAATAATATTTATACCTTTTGAGGTATTGAACGTAAATCCAACAATTTAGTATTATTTAATGAATCTCCCAAGTAATCAAGTAAAGTGGAATTAAAATTATCGGCCAGCTTAAACCATTCAATAACTGATTGATAGCATTCTGGGTCTATTTGAGACAAATCATTTGATTCTTTATCTGAGTGAAACAACTGATTATTTAATTGCTGGAATTTAAAATCAGGCAAGTGTTCTCTCTTTGCTAAAAAGTAAAATCTTAATCTCGAGTTGGGTATACCCAAATGCAATGGATTTAATAAAAATTGCTGAAACTTAAATCCATTCTCTTTGCATGCATTCATTAATAATTCATGAGTTGGTGAGTTTTCGAACCCTTGAACATTTTCGATTAAGAAATAATTCAAAGATTTTAATTCTGGTAACAGTTTTAAAAAGTTTAAAAATGACTTGGCTCTAGGATCTTTATCTGCTAACTGAACTCCAGTTCTAGTATATGGCTGGCATGGTGGTGACATCAAAAATAAATTGGCATTAAATTTGTTGAGTTTTTTGCTTGTAATTGAATCTAAATTAGCCTATTGAACATTCAAATCAGTTTTATTAATATCATGATCTAATAAACAATTTAAATAGTTTACCTCACTGACTGGGGTGCTTAAGTTATATGAATAAACTTTGTTCGCAACTTCGTTAATATCAAAAGCTTGTAAAACTTCGTATTCTTTATTGCAAGCTTTTAAGGCGTAATGCTATTTTAATAAAATGTCAATTAAGAGATTTAGATTGAGAATTATTTGAATACCATTCCACCTATAAAATTAAATTACAAAAACTAGGTAAATTTTTAAGTATAGATGTATATTTTTTAATATTGTTACCTATTCCACTAAAAAATTCTAAAACTCTATATTCAGTATTCATTTTTGTTATTGGATTAAATAGTATTGATATGATTTTCGAAATAAATTATTCTTATAAACTGATTTGTATAGTTTTAATTATGGGATATCAAAGAATTTTCAAATCCAATCACTAATAATCAAAAGATATAAATGTCTTAATTAATCAATAAAACTAAAAAAACATTATTAATTTTTATAGATAAAATAATGTAAACCTTTATAACGCAGTATTTAGCAGAAATATCCAATAGTTTTTGATAATTTGAATTAACAATAGCATAATAGCATTTTGAGTTCATTATTCAATTAGAACTATAATACTAAGTTAATTTGAATCAAACACTTGAAATATTCAAAAAGTTATGTGCTATAAAAGATATATAAATCAGGTGATATACATGGAAATTCAATGCTATTATCACTATTTTGTTTTGTATATGCCAAAATGGTAAAATAGAATTTATTGATTAAACCAAATATAAATTCTTTTTTCTCTGGTTTAATGGTTTGAAGAACAACGTATTGAAATTCTTAGAAGACCTATCAAGGCCAAGATGCATAGATTGATTATCATCAATGAATTTTTGAAATATATGCGAGATATTAGTCTGCCTAGAATTTTTTAATTTGCTTTTTAAAAAATAGATTTAATTGATCTAAATTTGAGGAATTGGATTTGGAATAAATAGGGACTTAATCAACTCCTGAAAATATATCAGATGCCAATTTGAATTCGTTTTCAATCTAAGACTGGAGTTTGAAATAGGAACTGGGATTAAAATGAAAAAAACATCTCAGAGTTAATAGACTGTTTATGTAGTTTTGTCTGTTTGGGTTTAGGAATAGTTTTCTTTTGTGAAGAAGAAATAAAGGTAGCATTGTCTTTTGGAACTTTAATATGAGTGTTTTTGGTCGTTTTGACTCTTGAAATAACCTTATGATGCTGAATTTTAATTGAAGAGAATGATTTCTTACTAGCTTTTGAATTTGTAGATTAGTTATCTGGATTTGGGATATCAAATATTGAACCATTTTGGGCATGGTTTTCAGTAATTACTCAATACTGCAAACTACTATGGACCTGCTTCTTCAGAATAGATATAGATTCTACCTGATTCAATAATTGAGATGAGCTTGATTGGTCTATTTCCTTATTGATTTGAAATTTAATAACTGATGCATTCGAAATGTAAGCAACATTTATACTAAAATTTTGATCTGAGAATGCATCATCAATGCTAGAATCAGGGTTAGATTAAAGTCTATCACCTTTGCGTATATAAGGTTGGTAGTATATTGGATAAATTTTGTTAAGTTTTCCTGGGTATGGTTTGATGTGTATTGAAAATGAGGAGATTTAGTAAATAATGTATAACCAATAAGTGATTTATTAAGTTATTGAATAATTTCAAGATACTTATATTAACAACAGATTTTCAAATTCGTGATTATTAGTTTTCTCTGATTAAAATTCATTTTGGATTAATTGATTTTTAATTGAACTATTTGTGATTATTTACTTCAAGTTATATAACTTTTGTTTCATTCGTTCAAATAAATAATTATGGGATTATAATTCAATTTCATTCTGTTTGTCAAAATTTTCATATTAAATATATGAACCATTATCTAAAAACATCATTTTTCAATATATTGTATGTTCAAATAATATCAAAAAACTATTTTGTATATAATAATCATACAATTTTTAAAATTTTTGGCACTGATATATTGTAAATCTCAATATATATATAATTTGAAAATCCTCCTGGATTATAAATAAAATATGGTAAAGAGCTTATTAATGTAATATAGACTGAGAATGGTAAATTTTTTAATCTAAATAATATTTTTTTAAATTTTAAAGTTTAATATGATATTACTAAACTGAATTTGCAAATTTTTGATACATCAATTAAATCAAAATCTGATTCAATTTATCCCATAAGAAAATTAATTAATGCTTTATTGTTTATTTGAATAACATAACCAATTGAAACTATTGCTACAAAAGTATAATTTTGTAATACAAAAGCTTATTCTCTAATATATATCCATCTGATTTAAATTTCAGCTTTTTTAAATAACAATATTATTATTATTATTTGCTTTTGTGATTATTAAATTACTTTCATAATTATATCCAAAAATGATAAAATCAACGAAATCTCTAATAATATTAAATCAAATCCAAACCAAATCTATACATCAAATAGCATTGGTTCATAGTTCAGCTTTGCCATTAAATATCAAAAAGAACTTACTTTTATTGAACCAAGCAGATATACTTTCCAGCTTCCGCGAATGGATTCAAAAGGGAGGATCATGTAAAACGGCCCAAGATAGACTCTTTATTAGCGACCTTATTTACAGCTTTCGCTTCCAAAAGGGTAATAATTTTGAGGTGGATAAAAGCGTCAATACATTATACAATGATATTAAGCAGCTCAACTACCCATTTACAAGCTCTGATTTTGCTGGTCTGTTAGAGCTATGTGCTATGTCTGCTAATCAACAACTAGCACAGACCATCTTGAATCACATGGGTAAATTAAAGCTAGACCTAACCCTTCGCCATTATTATGCTTTAGCCAAGCTATTTAACAAGACCAACCAACCTCAGCGAGTGGTTCAGCTGGAACAAGTTTTCAAACAAAAAGGTCTTTCTCCCGGCAACCAATTCTATTATCAATTAATGCTCGCTTATGGCTCCCTTGGAGATTCTTCACATATTATTCGATGCTTCCATCAATTGAAAATCCATACTATTGAACCATCTCGCAATCTTTTTGGAGAATATCTAACTGGTTTCTATACTAGCTTATGCAAGGCAAATGACCCAAAGGCCATGAAATTCTACTTTGAAAAATATCTTTCCAACAACCCCCATGTTCCCCTCACAGTTTTTATCCAACTAATGAAAGTACACCAGAAGGCCAATCAAGTCAATGAAACATTTGAATGGTTTAAGAAACTCCAAGAGCCACCTTTCAATTACCAGCCTAACATCAAAGTCTACTCTGTATTACTCTATACAAATCGAGAATACCCTAGTCTTACTAAGTTTGCAAAAGAAATGCCACCTAATACTTTCTATGAAGCGGTCAATTTAATTCCTTCCGATAGAGTTAGAAATAGGCTGATCAATGCGTATGAACAAGAACTAGAAGAGGAGTTTGTAGAAGAGCCTGTTGCTCAGCAAGCAATTTAAATGTAATAAAAGCTTACAATTTATTGAATATTTAGTTTAGTGTATTTATATGTATCATCCTTAATTTATGTTTTAAGTTGTCTCAGTCAATAGGCAAAAAAATTTTTTTAATCTACAAAATATTTTTACATTGTGAATATCATTAAAAGCACTCTAATTATAATAGCTTTCAATAGTTAAAATAATACTATTCAACTATATAACAGTAATGTTAAATTCTTATTTTTTTAATTATATGAAAATATATATGATATATAATTTGATTGAAAGCAAGGTTTAAATAGCATAATATATTGAATGATAAGGAATAAGCCCAATAATTAAAAATCACCTTTGACGAAAATATTTTACATTGATAAATGACAAATAAGTAATGAAAAAAAATTCAGTTTATATACTTTCCAACAGGATAAAAATTCAATATAATTTCAAAGCTAGAGAAAACATTTCTAAACAGTCTATATAATATTAATCAAACCTTAATTGATTTCTTCTATAATCAGAATGATTCCAAATTCACACTTATGTTTGTTAGAAATTAATTTTTATGGTTATTTTTTGATCAAATAGCTTTAAACATATGATTTATTGTGTAAATTGTACGCTGCTTATTTTTCATTTCTTGTATATATTAGATTAGAATCTTTGAATATTCAAATATTCAAATATAATATATCATTTGGTTAAATTTATTTTTGTTTTTAATAATTTTCTAAATCAAAAGTTACAACAGAAACATTTCTACTTATAACCTGAAATGGATGATAATTTTCAATACAATATCCCTTTTTAACTTCAGAATAACATAAATTAATCTATAATTTGTTATTAATTGTTTTTTCAAATATTATATATTGACTATATATAGGATCTTTGACTTATCAATTCAATCTAAAAGTTCACATTTTTATTAATATATTGATCGTATAACACGAATATATGAATATTTAAATTGCATCAACAATACGCCATACAATCCCCATAATTCTTATTGAAAAACCTTTACATATTCCTCCATCACCATATTTATATAATATTGGTAAGTATATAATTAATATCATTAAATTCGTAAATATATTTTAAAATTAAATCAATCAGATATTATTCATTAATTCAATATATCAAACCAGGAACATAGATATATTTATAAATTTATAATATTCGAAATATTAGTATGAATTGTATTATAACGAGCACTGGGGCTTGTCTCAAATAGCCACCCAATATATTATGTTGAAAATATGATTAGTATGATTAAGCTTTTTTAAAATATATTTAAAAATAATTACTAATATGTTTAGTTTTTCAGAAAGATTATTTATGAATATTTAAGCTAATAGAATGTCAAAAATAATTTTTAAACATTATTAATACTGTCAAAAAATCAAAACAAATTTAAAAAATAACATGTTTGCGAAAGTTGAATCATACTACTTTTCAATATTGTATGATTTTTCATTTATGAAAATAATCCACATCAACAAAATTAGTCATATCCTTATTATAAATTGTTTATTATCAATATCTAATATATACAAATATAAAAAATGCAATTATTAATTTTACACTATAAAGCCATATCAATTATATCAGAATGATTTGTTCTTTCACATCTTAATAATCAATTATTCAGAATTTTAAAACAAAATCATAATAAAAATTTTTACTTGTGAAGTCTGAAAATATTCTAAATATTTCTAGAACTCAAAACTAAAATAATTTTATAAGTTTAAGCATATGATTATATTCATTGATGGTGGAGTAAATATCTAGCATGTTTTTGATTGTAATTAAAGAATATATCAATATATATTGAAGACTATCATATATTATTATATTCAAACATAATCAGTATAAGTTAATAATAAAATTTTAATATTGGAAATAATTTGAATAATATTTATATTAAATAAAATGCCTTTACGATTATTGGTTTAAATTGAATTTTATAATGCTTTGCATAATCATAGTGTGGATTGAAAAATATCACCATTATTAAATATGTAAATTAATAAAGTTGAAGATGAAAAATTAAAAATGATGCGATTTAAGTGTCACTCTAATATGTTCATGATATTTTTCTACGAAGTTTGGTAAGAATTATTGGTAAATATGAGCATAGTAGGGATAATTTAATAGAGTTTAATATTAGTCATTTGACATCATTTATTTACTAATATCTGTGAATATTTATTAACAAAATGATTCATTTCATTGTTGCAGTTTAGGAATGTTATGAAATTAACAAATTAGTATGTAACTCCCCAAATATCACCCAACAAATTCTTTGATTTCTCCTTATAATTTCTAGTATTTCCAATCGGATGATCTAATATTATTGGATAATAACTATGATTGGGTAATTTCTTTTCAGATTAACAAATTAATTGGAAATAGAATTCAATATGGTGTGGTTGACTAAGAAACACATAAATTTTGCTTTTTTAAAGCTAAATTTGAATTGGAAGTTTTTTGTTTAAGCCACCAGAGAACTAAACTCTATTCAAAGTATTGCAAATCTCCCTTGTTCTGCCCCCTTTTTCACTCTCAATCAACTTTGCATCATCCACCTAAATCTCACTTGTGTAAGTCCATCTTACTTTTTTCTCACGCTTAGTATCTCATTTATGTACCTATCAACTTGATCAAATATACCTTATTTTAATAATCAACCGTATACTTTCCTTTCTTGCTCTTACCCACTCTTTCTCACAAGATTTGGCTGCCTTAAATTAATTTGTTTATATAGTAATATCAAATATAATATATGTGCTATTTCCATCGCTTACAAGATCGTTTTTTAGTTATTTTGAACTCAAATGTATAATAGTAGGGAAGGTGCTCAGCACGGAGCCTATCAAACTCTTCAATATCCTAATAACTATTGTTTTGCCCCAATATCAAACCCGACTAATCCTGTCGGACTCCATAATTTTTCTAACACTTCTCTTGTTACTTTGTATGGAGACTTTACATATCACGCTATTCGAACATTATTTAAAGAGCATTTAAAATTTAATCAAGAGCCTTCCCTTCCAGGCTTTCAAAGTTGCAATCAAAGAGGGCTTTCATTAAGATATTTTTGTTATCGCTTCTTTAACTCAGTTAACTGTGACCACCCATCTGTGGTAATTACTACTTTACAATATTTAGAAAGAATTGTTAAATGTAGACCAAATTGGCTGGGGATTAAAACTGAAATAGATTTATTTTTAGTGAGCTTTGTATTAAGTACCAAATATTTATTAGATGTTAATATTTTAAACTCTGTATGGTGCGATTACTTAAATATCCCTGTTAAAGAATTTAATCAATTAGAGAGAAGCATACTTCAAGCGTTTCAACACGTTTTAACCATTGACTCTCAGCTTTACGATCATTATGCTAATCAATTCTGCAAAGCAGGCCATTGGTCTACCACTATGGCTGCTTCATTGAGATTTAATTTGGATCAGTTTGAAGATCATCCCAATAGATTTACATTGCATCAATCTATGTTTAACATCCTTAATAATGCACCTCATACACCCCCTAACTCTAAACGTGAGCATTTGTCACAGGAAGACACTCCTCCAGAGGATGAGGCATTTGAAGATCCACTTGGTTATCGACCTTTATTTCACCTCAATCCGATTCCGAGTATGCTACATTACACTTCGGGATACACACAGCAAACTTCAAAATCCTTATATCCTTCTTATGATATGGATCCTACCAATTATGATATGGCCCCTATGAATATGTCACTTCAATATTCGTACTCGCATAGTGCGCTTAATCCGACATATTATTCGACAAGCTATTACCCGTCTAATACAATTAGCTTTGGCTCTATCATTCCAACTCATCAAGGATTTAGTGCTCACTCTCATAACAGCTGGTCTATTACTCATAAGCCACCTATGATGCAACACTCGTATCATTATCCACCCATTCCCTACTACTAGCCTAGCGATTACTCAAGCCATCTTCTCTTTATTTATTCCACTTTTTTGATGATTTCAACATGTTAATTTATAATTGTTCGATTTATCCATATTCTCATTTACTCTACATCCACTTGGTGAAATTAATCGAGGGATATACTTTCGGCTTTCTATACAAAACCCTTCCATTCTTTTTCCTGTATAATTTTTTTATTTCCAAGTATTATTCAAAATAATTTCATTTCTTTTAAAATTAATATATATATCATCCATTTCACATTTAAATTATTATATATAATAAAACTATCTATTATCGATTTTACTATAAATTTACTATAATTGGCAATATTTTCCTCAATTTATGAATTTGATCAAGCTGTGAATTTTTTGATTAACAATTTACGGATAGAAAAATTTTCACAGCTTTATTTCACCCAGTTTTGTATAATGGCATATTATTTGATAATACCCATTTTCAGAAATTTAATTTAATTATATACTAAAATAGAAATCTTTTGACTGCTAAATGTATGATAAAAAATAAACAGTTTAACAATATTGCTTCAAAACAGGACTTCCAAAATACTAAATAGCAGCTTAATACCATTACTTTTATATAGTAGAAATGTAAATGAAGTTGTGTATTTCAATATTATCACAACCACTAAAATGAATTTTTAAAATTCAGTTCAAAATTTATAAATTGTCAAGATCTTCAAAGTCTATATTTCAATTTGTATTCTTATATCCCAATAATGTATTAATATTTGATGTTAACTAAAATACTATTTTATTAATAATAAACATTCAAATTAAATATTTTAAATTCCTTAGTGTAATTAAATAATATATGTAACTATTACTATACTAAAGTTCAAATTATAGCAATATGATATAATTTATCAAGTATTAGCAAAAGGATGGTTGATTTGGAATTTGATGATTATTTAGGATAATAATATACTGCATTATTATCTCAATATTATACATTCACTTTTGATTTTTGATTAAGAAATTGACTGTTAGGAACAACTTATATAAATATGCTTTAATGGAGAAATTAACAAAAATCATAATAAAATCACAATTTTTTATTTAAAACGTATTGATTATATTCGAAGTTTGTTAACGTCATATTGAATTAACTACTAACCTTGAAATCAATAATATTCTCATTAAATTTGAATACTTTATTTATGGTACTATTTTTAATTTCCATTCTGTATATTTTAAATTACCAATTACATTATGATCCAATGTTTTTAATAGTTTTATTAATATTAAATATAATATGAATTTTTCTATATAGCTGAAGTATATATTTTCTGAGATTTAGAACAAATTTCAATTAGCTTAATACAGCATTGGATTATTAAAACAAATTTTGACTTTAATTACGATATAATTAATAAACAAAACGATATTTAGGTATTGAAATAAATAATAATGTTTATTGTTTGAGAATATTTGAACCATTCTCAAATATTGAATGTATTGAATAGTAATAAATCATAACACACTGTTACATTTAAATATTCCTTTCAAGTCATTTATAGTGAGAGTGAGCTGATATTTAAATGTATAATGATAATGTATTACTAAAAATATGGAAATCAACCGGATATATATATTTTTCATTTGATGTCATAAAAATATATAAAGAATTATTATTTCTACAGATCATTTGTTAATATTGCTTACTCGAGTATATTATAAAAGTTGAATTTCCCTTTGAATTATGTCTATCATTTGTCCTACTAAATGTTAGGTATTAATGTAATAAAAATGAATAATGTTTATCTGATTTTGATCAAATGAAAAAATTAATATTTACACTCAAATTCCTCATACTCAAAAATTTTACTAATAAACTTAAAATATAAATAAATGAATAATTAACATCAGAGTTGTACACAATCTTGTAATTTCTAAACTTAATTACAATAATCATTTCATTATTTGTGGTTTAAGTGTTATTACTAAATTTTAATATTGAAATTTATATAATTTGCAATGAAAATGAATTTTAAACCTGGTGTATGTTTATGATAGTATGTATACTATAGCATCGATTTATTTTCATAGTTATAAGATATGCTTTTGTAAACATTATTGATATTGAGTAAGAGATATAATATAATAGTAAAGTCTTGATCATTTATTTATCACAACACTTGATATTTAAGAAATTTCGAATTATTCCTAAATTTCGTTTATAAAAGTTATATATGATATCTTTTAATATTTATATTAATATATACACTATTATTTTCTCTAATTTAAAAAAATTTATATTGAATAAAAACATTTGGTACATTGGGAAAATATCTTTTTAGGGATTAGAAATTAACAATTATACTATAACTACCTTTTATTAATTTGAAATTTGTTAATAAATATTATAATACTTGAGTTAATAGTATTATTATCAAATGTATTTTATATTTAATAAATTAATAGGAAATTTGTTGAAAAAGTATTAAATCAATAGAAATGTATGTCCCACAATTTGAAATTTTCAAAATTCAAACTTAAATTACATTTGTCGTATTTTATTATATACATAATTTTATAATATTAAAAATAAGATATTATAATTTTTGAAAATGCTATATATTATTGGACTTGGTTTATGTGATGAAGAAGATATCACTTTAAAAGGGTTAAAGGCTATTCAAAGCTGTGAAAGAATATATTTAGAAGCATATACTAGTATTCTTATGGTTGAAAAGGAGAGACTAGTAAATATAGATCTAGTTTCAAAAATTAACAATATTAATGTTAGTTATATTAGGAAAAACTCTATGGAAAAGAAATCATTGTTGCTGATCGTGAAATGGTTGAATCCGAATGTGATAAAATCTTAGAAGGTGCTGATCAAGTCAACGTTGCATTTTTGGTAGTTGGCGATCCTTTTGGCGCTACTACCCATTCTGATCTCTGCATTAGAGCCAAAGAATTGAACATTGAAGTCAAATGTATCCATAATGCTTCTATCATGAACGCCGTTGGTGCTTGTGGTCTTCAATTATACAACTTTGGTCAAGCTGTTTCCATTGTATTCTTTACTGAAACCTGGAGACCCGATTCATTTTATCAACGCATCCAAGTGAATCGTCAAGCAGGAATGCATACTTTGTGCTTATTAGGTATAACTTTATTTGATAAGATATTTCATTTAACCTGATATTCAATTTAATATAATAGATATTAAGGTCAAGGAACAATCCATTGAAAACATGGCCAGGTAATATCATCAATTCTTGTTCATCTATATCTTTATTAAATGAGTGTTACAGAGGCAGAAAGATTTATGAACCTCCAAGGTATATGACTGTGAATACTGCTATTGAGCAATTATTGGAAGTTGAAGAAAAGCTTCAATTAGGAGGTATTATTTTTACTGAAACTATTTAGAAGATGTTACTCAACAAACATATTAGCTTATAATGAAGATACTCTTGCCATTGGTGTTGCTCGCATTGGATCTGCTGACCAAAAGATGGTATCTGGAACTCTTAAACAACTGCTCGATGTTGACTTTGGTGCTCCTCTTCATTCATTGGTGATTATTGGATCCCAAATTCACTTTTTAGAAGCCTATTATCTTCGCCAATTTGCTGTAGATGTTGAGAGTTTGAATATGATCCTTAAACGTGATTATAACTTAAAGGAATAAATGTAGATTTTAATTATTTATATACTCTAAATTTATTAGAAGATTATAACTGTAGTAAATCTGGAATAGGACTATTATTATAAAGTATTTATATTTTGCATCTTTATCATTTAATATATTAAAGACCAACCCCTTTTTTAATAAATGTTATTAAAATTTGTTGTTCGATTTTTGGATATATTTTTTTAAAAAATTATATATGCAATTATTCAGAACTAATAAAACTAATTTTTTACTATTGAAATTTATATAAAGATAAATATTAAGTAATGTTAATTTTCCAGTTTTGTTCAATATGCTATTTACTCATACAATCAAAAATTATAATATTCGAAATATTAAAAAACAAATCCATTTATATTAAATTTATATTAGCATTGAATGATTCTAGTCATTATTTATTATTATCAAATATTATTTAATTTTGTAATTTTGTATGTGTAATATTCAATTGCTAGAAACTTGGTATTAAAATACTCTTACATAATTTCAAAAATTATAAGTTAATTAAAAAATAATATTTCTCAGTTTAAACGTCCTTCTTCAAATAATAAAATCCATGCTTATAGCATATTCCAAAACTTCAATTCGATGACAGTGCAATTATTTATTTGATTGAATTTCTAACTTTAAAAATTATATTTGGCTAATAAATGTTATCTGATCAATATAAAGTATATATTTCAGACAGTATTCAGATTATAACTTAAAGTAACTTTAGATTTAGTATTTTTTCCAAAATAATATTTGCAAAGATTATAATCAAACGATAAAATGAGTAAGGTCATTATTATTTTGATATCTAAAAATATAAATCAATATTAATTTGTATGAAAGAACATATTTGTGACTCAACTTTCAATTCGCACTTACAATAGTCTTAACTTATGAGCTTTAATCTCTAAGATATAGCATTATATTAATTCAGGGTAGATTAAAATACTCCCACAGATGCCATTCAATAAGTATGTATATATTTATTTCTAAATTATATAATACATATTTAATTGTTGCAATATATTTCAAAAAAAAACAATCTTATTGATTATGATAAAATTTATTTTATGAATCCCATAAATTGAAAATCAGAATCGATCACATGAACCCTCATAAATATAAGTGAATATAGTGAAATTTGATTGAGACTACTAGTTATTTATAATTATCTTACTACGCAAGATACAAATGTCAGGAATTTGTTTAAGTAGACTTACTGAAGAACGTAAACAATGGAGAAAGGATCATCCCCACGTATTTCAGCATATATTTTTTCAAAAATATCATTTTAATATATATCTTTAGGGATTTTATGCCAAACCTGCAAAAAAGGCAGATTCTACTTTAGATTTAATGACTTGGGAATGTGGTATACCAGGGAAGAGTAACGTAATTATCTCTATAAATGTGTTTTGCGTCTATCATTTATTAATTGTCTCTTAGACTCCTTGGGCCAATGGTCTATATAAATTAACAATGTATTTCTCTGAAGGTACGTGCAAATATTCTTTTTTTTATATCAAGCTAATTTCGTTTCTAGATTATCCTGCAAAGCCTCCTAAATGTAAATTAACTTTTACTTGATATTATTCAAGTTATTGATTAATTATTAGGCAAATTTACACCGCCCTTATTCCATCCTAATGTTTATCCCTCAGGAACAGTATGCCTATCTATTTTAGATGAAGATGGGGACTGGAAGCCTTCTATTACAGTTAAGCAGGTAAATATTGATGCTTGCTATTATCCTGCATTTATCTGACTTTATTTATAGATTTTATTAGGTATTCAGGATCTATTGAATTCTCCTAACGAGCTCTCTCCTGCTCAACATGAGGCTTTTAATTTATATAGGTATTATAGTTTAATTTTAATTTTATTTCATTTACTTAAATTTCTTCAATTTATAGAAAAGATTTAGATGCATACGAAAAGCGAGTTCGTCAACAAGCTAGGGAAAATCCAATTCAATAATAATATTTTTGAATACTCTAACAATCTTTTTAATCATTTATTGTTATGATAAATATATCCATAAATTTTGTCCATGATCATTAATAATGAATAATTGCCGTTGCATTTTATTTTTAATAGTATATCTAATGCTTTTAATGCTTTTTAATCCATTGACATTGGATTACTAGATTTATGATCATATTCTAGGTATAAAGTTGTTATACTAAATCATTCAATTGTATTCAATATAGGAGTAAATCTTAAAAACCTTACCACAACAACACCTATATTACTCAATATCATATACATATTGCTTTATTTTTTAAATCAACTATAAACAAAAATGTTTAAATATTAATAAAATTGTGTTAAAATGTAATTTAATACTTATATATACTATGGATATTAAATCATTATTAATCTCAAATTTGAAAGTATGCCAAACATATATTTATTATTATATCAAATACAAAAACAATTCTCTAATATAAATGAGACATTATGTTTTGAGATTATATTTTACTATTTTCTCTCAGTTTATCAAATTCAAGACAATTGTAAATTTTACAGTGATAGACTATCAAAATAATTCATGAACTGTTAAGTATATTAGTAGAGTAAAATTTTTATAAAAATATATTCAATAATCATATAAAAATCAATGTGAAGTAGTTTAAATATTTTAGAATTTTATCAATATAGTGAATTTATTAGAAAATTAATAATTAAATGTTTCAAATATAGTTATAGCTTTATTTCATTTGGAAATACAAGAATAGGCGTATAAATTTTAAATATTTTTCATTATTAAGAAAGTTCAATATGATATTTAAAAATTTTGAGTTATTTTAAAGATGTTATTAATTTGTGATATACAAGAAATATATTTAGAATATGATAACAAAATAATAATGATTTGTTTTTTATTTTAACATGAAAGTTAATTTCAACTTATTGATAATTGATTTTGATTTAATTTCAGATTTAAATATATAATCATTAAATGAAAATAAATTAATAATTTATTTCAAATGGTGATAAAAACGAACCCTATATAAATTAGGCTAAATAGTTAAATAATAAGTTTTTATTCATATTAATAATGATGAAAATGTGATTATATTTGAGGATGAGATAGAATCATGTTATCATGATTGTATAAAGATCCAGTCATTCATCAGAAATGTTACTATTACAACCTTTCAACAGAGTATCATTAAGATTATAATGAATACAGCCCATATATAACTTACCCTTAAAGAGTTTATATTCACCAGAGCAATAGACGCTTCAATAGTCAACAAAGCAATGTATCAGTCCATGCTAATATTAATTATCTTCATCTGCAGCAAATCAATACAAGCTATGAGCAAGTATTTTTCAAATATTAATATGTTTCTGTCTTTTTTAAGATATTTAATTCTACCACCATGAATACTAGACTCAGTATCAGAGGATGGAATGTCATCTAAAAAATCGAATATGGGGCCAAATTAAGTTATAGATGATATATATTATATGCTATAAGATATTCATTCTAGTTGGATCTGGGTAATTTTTCTACACATACATATTATTCAAAATTAATTTGTGTTGATAGTAAAATTTGTGAGTATTATTTCGAAAATGATATAGAATCATTATCATCTGATGATTTTATTAATATTTAATATTTATAATTAATCAAAGGTAAAATTAATTTAATTTTAAGAATTTATTCATTATTCTTAATGTATTTTTTAGCATATCATAAATATATCAAATACTAGTAAGGTCATCTCATTTTCATATAATAAATAAAATAAGGAAAGTTTAAATTATCAAAACCATTAATGGCTCCAATTTAAACTGATTTTTATATTATCATAAACCATAAAATCCTAAAATTAATTTCTTTGATACTGAGACAATCAAGTATTATTGATTTAATATAAAATGATTGGTAGAGTATAACTGAGACAATGTAAATTACTGATAATAGAGGGAAAATAATATTTAAGTTATGTATTAAATTTCAATATCTCAAATTTAAGTAAAAAAATTATTTAGTTAATAATGATGACAATATACATCTGTATAAACCTGATGACAAATAATAGTTTCAATAGAATAAATATATAAATTATAAATTATATTTATTGACAAGATGATTGATATTGCTTCTAAGTTAAATTCAATATGGAATCATTTATAATTGACCCATTTGGTTGATTAATTCGGGTGTAAGTTGATCGGAGTGTTGCTTAAGCATTAAATCAAAGAGATTTTGAACTTCTTGGAGATGGGGTTGAATGGCAGGGTGTCCACCACGAATCAATTGAATCAAGCAGGTATAAACGGGTACGTTTTCGTTGTAATCAGCCTTCAAGGGTAAAGTGCGTAAAACAACAGGAAGAACATCAGACAAGGGGACGGCATCAGGACGAGACATGATCATTCTACAAACAGCACCACAGGCGTTGTCGGTGATGTTGGGAACGGGTTGGTTGTTGAACAAGGGAGATAATAATTGGAGGAGAGCAGGGTATTGGCTGGAAATATCCTTTCCAGTATTAGCACATAAGGTTCCAACACCATAAGCAGCGTTGGAGCGAACTTCAGGATCGGCATCAGTAAGGGCGCGTTGGAAAACTTGAAGCAAGTCATCAGTGAAATCAGTAATAGATCCCTTAGTGAAGTCGGCCAACTCACCAAAAGTAGCAATGGCAGTAGCTCTTTCGCTAGAGGGCTTGTTTTCATCAGCATATTTGCGAATTTCGGGATAGAACTGAGGAATATAAGGGAGGAAAGAATTAGCAAGGACTTTAGAAATTCTACCAAGTAAATCACAGGTGGCAGAGATAACCAAGGAATCTTGTTCAGCAACTTCATTAGGATCTTCAGCTTCAAGATCTTCATCATCATCTTGTTGAATTTGACACAAATGTTCGCGTTTGAATAACTTTAAGAGCATGGGGCAAAGTTCTTGCATATGGTTTTCAATCAAAGCAGGTCCAACAGTATCAAGAGCATTAAGAATTTCATTGCAAATGTGAACAACAACCAAGCGTTCTTCTTCTTCCTGTAAGATTTGAAGGATATGGTTCATGGTTTCAGTAATGATGGCAGCAGTGTTGCTATCAACAGGTTTTTGAACAGGAAGACCAGGGATGTATTCACCATTATTACCCAAGTTGTAGTAATTGATAACAAATTGGAGTAAACAAGAAATAGCACTTCTACGAAGTCCTTCGCTGAAGTGAGTAGTGGCCTTGATAAGTTCCTTGTAAACTTCATTGACATAGGGAATAAATTGACTTCCTAAATTTTCAAAAACTTCAGCAATGACATCTACAACAATTTCTTTTTCTTGAGCAACAGCAGAGTAAGCTTCAAAGCGAGCTTCATCATCATCAGTATCATCATCGTCGTCGTCATCTAAAGGCTCGTCAGTTTCACTTTGACGAAGAGATTTGAAGATTTCGGGCATAATGGAAGGAAGTGATTCGGCAACTTCGGCGCCAAAGACACGGGTCATAATACCATAGAAGCAGAAAGCAGAGTCGCGTAATTTACCACCAGGGATGTTTAAGCCTTCCAAAGAGAGTCTGAGTAATTCAGCAGCATAAGGACGGAAAATTTCTTTGCCAACGGCATCAGCAATAGCACCAGCAGCGTCGGTGGCAGCAGCACGCTCATTCAACAAATCAAAATTTTCATTTTCATCAGAGCTAGTTGGTTTCAAAGCCATGAATTGAGCAAGACGTTCAATAACGGAAGGGAAATAAGGAACAAAGGCGGATCCAGAAGAACGAGCAGCAGATCCCAAAGTTCCAAGAGCAAGACCCTTAACAATAGAAGAGGCAGGAGAGTTTAATACATTGCCAATTTGTTCCATTAAGGTGGGTAAATAACCTTGAACGGGTTCACTTTCCATACCTTCAACAATGGCATCTAAAGCATTCCATACATACTTAAGAACTAATTTGTTGTTATCCTGGGTCAATTGGAAGAGGGGAGGCATAAGACTGCCGTGATATTGAGTGATTTCAGTCTGTAATTCTTCAGCAATGTAAGATAAAGCCAAACAAGCAGCTTTACGAACGCTGGGATGAGAGTCTTGGAGTCCATTAACAATCAAAGGAAGGAAATCGGGCATACGAGGTTGCAAATAATCAGAACAGCCTTCAATAGCACATCCGACGACCATTAAAGCAGCTTTACGATATCCAGGTTCGGCATGGTTGGAGAAAGAAATAACCTTGGGGGCAATGTTGGTAAAAATAACTTCAGGAGAGAAATGGGTAGTCAAAGTGGCAAGAAGGCTTAAAACAGTACCAGCAGGACTAGAGTGGTCAGGATCTTCATCATCTTCTTCGTCATCATCTTCAGTAGCGACAATCATAATCATATCAAGAAGGGGTTGGAGAAGATTATGCTTACGAATGGCTTTCTTCTTATATTCTAAAGCGAAGAAGAGGTAGTTGAAAGCTTGGATTCTGATACCATCAGCAATGTTGGTGCTGTAACCGGTTTGGATAAGGAACTCAGTCAATTCTTTAAAGTGAGGGGATAAAAAGCTGATTTCACTTAATAATAAATCTTCAAAAACTTCAATCACAGAGGAAGCACCATTTTCATCACCTTGGTTAATGGCGTGCTGCAAAACTTGGACAATGGTGGGGATTTGACCTTGAACAAGATGAACCAATTCACCATGTACACTAGGATCAATGAATTCGCAAGATTTTCCAAGAGCTTGAGCAGAAACGATTCTAACAGTTTGAGAATCAGGATCAGATAAAGTGCGAACTAAAAGTTCTAAGATTTGTGGCAAGCTGGAAGTCAAGTCGTCGTTGATACATTCAAGAAGGACATAAAGAAGTTGAACTCCAATTTCACGATGTTCGGAGTTAGGGCTATTTACACATTGAACAATGAAATCAAACAAGTTGGGCCATTCATTTTTGCCGATATCAATTTCAGCAATAGCTGAAATGACACGAGCGAGAGACTGACGAGGAGCTTTTCTATTATACAAGTGAGAAAAATAAAAATAATAATAAAAGCTTGGCTTACTCAGTTTCTTTTAAAAGTTGATCGGGTAAAAATTTTCTAATTTCATTTTTGGTGTTGGGATCTATTTCATCCCAGTAGAGAGGAATCTTTTTGGACAATTCAACAGCAGCAAGTTGACGGACATTAGGATTAGATGAGCTTTGAATCAATGTAATGAATGAAACAATGCAATTAGAGCTGTTTAAATATTCTTTCTTCAAGACATCTGAAGCCTATTTATCAAAATGAATATTTTAATATACGGTTTAAGCTAAACAAAAGTTACTTGTTGAATTTCTTCTGAGGAAGTCCCAACGGAGCTGATTCTAGCTAAGACTTCTTCCAAGCGAGCAATGTATTGATCCTAAATCTTTGGTAAACAATCTGTAACCAATTATTGAATAACTTGAATACCTGAATAGACATTGTGAATATGTACACTAATTATTTATAATATAAAAAAGGGAAATGTATGAGTGATAAGAAGATTCTATAATAAAAGTGTGTTTGATAATTCTGTTAGGAATCAATCTATACTCAGTTCATTCTGCATCAATATTCGTTTTATAATAGACTATAAATTCCCACAAATAATGTTTTCGTAAAATTTTTACATATATTAAATTTAACATTCAACACCTTTCTCAGATAAACCACATTTAGACTAAAATTCTATTATATTATTTTGATTGGTTAGTTCACCAAATTTCAGTTTCTTAAACTCATTCAATAAAAATCATTTTCTACAATTAATTATTTATATATAACATTATCTATCATCTTTTATTATTTATTTGTAATTTGTTTCTTCTGCAAATTAAATTATTTTAGTCTTTTGGCTTTTCCCAATCCCTTTATATAACATATCATCAAGATTTATTATTTTAACATTAAATCTATTTGAGAATTTGCAAAACATTATAATAAATTTCTGTTTAAAGTTATTTTAGCATTATTAATATGCTTATTGATTTTCTATTTAGCTCTTTCCACACCTAGTATGATCTTTAATGAATATTTTTCAATACGAATAGTTGTCATTTTGTTTGATTGAATAAATTAGAAACTGTGTTTTGCCTTTATCATCATATAATTTTTAAAATACCTCAATTTATCTTAAATAATATTTCTAATAAATCTTTGAATTCAATTCAAATTCATTTCATCTTGATATTTAAATTCAAGATATCTTGCTACTATATTAAGTTGATTGTAATAGAATAAAATTTTAATTTATTTTACTATCCCTCTATATACTATATATCTTAATAGCTTGATTGCTTTTATTTACTTGTTATTCTTTATAGTTTTAAATATACACTCCTTTGATCTTGTTTAATCATTATCATTTGTCAAATATATAAGTAAAAATTCAAACTCTTAACTATCAATATATAGCAAAGTATTTAAAATTATATTAAAATTGATTTTAAATGAATTTTAATTTGGATAATAACGTTCTCACTCCAGTTACTGAAAAAGCATTAAACAAAATTGAGTATTTATGAATAAGCAGTATTGATTTATCATAATTTGAAAAGAAAAAAAATATCAGAATATAAGTATAAAATTGTAAAAGAGTATTATAAGAAATTTAATGAAAATGCCAATAGTTGTGAGCGATGAATTAAAAATGAGAATAATAATAGCTTTAATATGATACAATTTTTTAATAATAGATTCGATTGTCAATATTTCAAAGTTTAACATCCGAAAATGAGTAAAGAGCAGCTCCCATAGCTCAGTTGGTTAGAGCGTGGTGCTAATAACGCCAAGGTCACAGGTTCGATCCCTGTTGGGAGCATTATCTTCATTTTTTATATTCATTTCAATATCTTCTTACTCTTTATCTTGAAAATAAATAATTTCAAACCTCTTCACAAATGCATTAGTTTTTATTCAATGATAATATAACACCTTATTCCTTAGCTGAATAAACCATGGATGCTATTATATTTTATCCTCAAATTGTTATATATATATATATATATATATATATTATAATAATCAGGTATTCGAAAAATTTTAGGACAGCATCACATAGCTGTTTAAAAAGAATTTGTTAGAATAATTAAATGTATATAACTTAAGAAATTCAAATTATTAAAAATAGAGATTGATATATTTTAATAAATACATAAACTAAGCACCTAATGCTGTATTTGATCCCAATTCTTTTTAAGCTCACAAAATAAATCAGTATAGTTCTGAGTGATTTGCATTAATACACGATGCTGATTATCCTATATAAAATGATTAATTATCTTGTATTATTGATTATTTTGAAATTACCATATTATCTTCAACAATAGGTGTATTAGTGTTTAGTAAAGTGGTCTTGCTATTTGTTAAATCAAATTGATTCAAACTCGCAATTATATTAAATAGATATCTAAAAATGGATTATGAATTTATTTGAATAATATAAATATGGACGCGCCTTACTTGTGATATTTTGGATGAAGCTTAATATTGGATGCATTCGATTTGGAATTGATGAATTTGGATCTCAGTGTGGTATAGTGAGTGGTAATTAAATTTAAATGGTCCCTTAATTCTTCTAGAACATGTAGCTTTTGTTCTAAATGGAAGTAATTAATACTGTAAGAGGACTAAAGAATTTGAAAATTACCTATTACTTGTGTTAGGCAGCAATTTTGTGTTTGATCCAAAAAGTTTGATTTGAACGATAAAAAATCGTACTATAAAACTAGACTTAATTATCTGTAGGATTATGGAATGATGATTAGAGTATACCTTCATTAATCTGTCCTTGAGATGCATAAATTCATCTATTTGATTTAAAAGTTGGTTGAATGAATGACTAGGTATTGACACTGTATGAGCATCCTAGTAACTATAATTAACAACTATTCATTGATAAAAAGCCCTCAAATACCTTTGGTATATCTATATTTAAATCTTTTGCCACATTTAAGACAGCTTCAGTATTTAGTTGGTCAACTGTTATTATTTTATTATGTGTTGAATGATTCTGCACTATTGAATTGGAAGATGCTTTTGTTTGACTGTAATTAGAATGTTTAGTAAATTTATCAAAGCGTTTTAATTTGAAATGCTTATCAAATTGTTCTAGTTGATTTCGCTTCATTATTTGTATATTATTAGAATTTTGATTTGTTATTAGAATTTTATAATTCAATATTATCCTTTCACTATTATTTATAATTTATTTGGTAATTTATATTTTTATGGGATATTGGAAACTATAGTTAATTGTAAAATCCATTTCAGCAATATTACCTAATTTATCAAATGTATATCGACATTTTATATAGGATTTTTATTCTAATTGATTATTATAGTATTCTTATTAATATTACATGAATATTTTTAAACATAATCACTTGTTACAATAAATGGAATATAAATTAGTAGAAATTATATTTTATATTATATTTAACTAAACAATCAAATGTTTCTAAATT
Source organism: Conidiobolus incongruus B7586 (assembly GCA_000697335.1). NCBI lineage: Eukaryota > Fungi > Entomophthoromycota > Entomophthoromycetes > Entomophthorales > Conidiobolaceae > Conidiobolus > Conidiobolus incongruus. The sequence continues at coordinate 28,200 of JNEM01008457.1, forward strand.
ATGAGAATTAACGAAAATTAAATATTATAAAAATTAAATTATATCTACCTTTTTAAATAATCTTACAATATCCTTATTCTGTAATTTTAATAATAATATTTTTTTTAAAATTTAATTAGATATACAAAAATCATTGTTTTAATAGTATGATACTCCCCAACTAATTTGCAGAGAATATATTGAATTTTGGGTAATACAAAAATATATGATTATTTTTCTATTTGTTTTTATGATAATGACATTCATGATACATAGTTGAAAATATTTTTCAAATGGTATGAATAGATGAATATATAATATATATTTTGAGATTAGCTAAATCAAAATTTCTACATATAATATTTTATTAATAGGTGTCTGATAATTAATAATTCTTTTTATTAAACTGATATATTATGTTGATTAATTACAAAATTCATTGACAGTCCATAGTATATAATATATTATTAGGTATCAAAGCAATACAATATTTAATATTTGCTGTTGGATATATAATTTATATCCTGTCTTATGTTAATTTTTTACTCTATTTTTCAAAACTGATAATTAGAAATGATATCAGATATTTTACCAATTGTTTGAAATTTATTAAAAATAAATGTGATTTTCTAGAAATTATGTTAAAGATTTTGTTATTTTTCACTTATTATATTTAGGTGCAAATTTGGATAATATCATTGTGATATTTTCTTATATGGTTCGAATATTCGCTATTCATATTTCATTCATTAATTTTAACATTTGGAAAAATATTAAATTTAATTGAATCGAAAATGGAAAAGTTAAGGAATATATATAATTATAAAAAATTTAGCTTATTTTTGATATAAAGCTTATTAAATATCATTCTAATAAATTTTTTAGATAATTTTAAATTTCTAATCATCAAATATAATATATAATATATATTATATATTATATATTGTTTTATTAAATATAATACTTTATATCTATTTGACAAATTTATATAAATACTGGAATATTAATATAAAGTTTGTTTTATTATTATAACATTTAAAATAATATAATACACTAAATACATAATCTATCTGTTATTTGCATTCATTTCGCATATGCATATTTATTATTTGCATAAGAGCTTTTTTTTGTATGTATCGTTTTTTCGAAAAGCTATTATAAATTAATTACACTCATAAAGGAAATTATTGTTGGAATATACCCTAAATCATAATCAATATCTAAATTATACCTGATTTATGTATATAATATGGGTTAATTATATCTTTAATTTGGAAACTGATTATGATTGATTGAATATATACAGTCTAATATTCAATATCGAACCAAATGCTATAAATTGTTTAAATTAATTTCGAAAACAAATAATTACAAATTCCTAAAATAAAATTACATTGACTATTGTTTCAAATATTGAATTTTATTTATTTGCAGTTGCTATGCCAATACTGATTATAATATACGAAGGCTTGAATTGTTTTATTGTTTGATATGGAATTAAGAGTTAGAATTTTAATTGTGAATGTGGAGAAGATTGATTGGATATTGAGAGAATATTATGAGAAATAGAGTAAATAACTGGGCATAGTATATGTGAGGTATAATGGATCAAAGCAATTAATGCTTGGATTGAAAATGGGAGTAGAATAAAATCAAGTGAAATCCATAATTCCCATTAATCACGCATGGATGTGATAATGATTTATTATTGAAAAAGAAACAATCAAATTGAAGTGAGTTGTAACTTTGTTCTCCAAGTTCAATAATTATCGTTCTATTCAACACGTAAGTTAATAACGAATTAAAGAGCACATTCCTTCGATTCTTATATACTTTATATCCAATACATAAATAGTACCATAGTCACTATTCACGTATCTCAGTCATCGTCACTGATTTAATTATCATCAAGATTGACTGCTCAATAATCTATTCTTCACATTTATTCATCATCTATTGATGCTAATTTCCTTTGCTTTATAGATTCTATTCCCTGTATGCTTTGGATTATTGCTTTGATCTTAGGAATTGTCATTCCTCTTCTTTCTTATGTGTTTTTGAATCAATCTGGCGCTCAACATGAGCAAAAGGCTTCCAAGAAAAAATCAAAATCAAAGGCTAAAAAAGCCAAAAAGGCTGAACCTGTTGAACCCGTTGTAACTAAATCCGTTACTAAAGAGGCTCCTAAGCCAGTCGTTGTCGAGGCTCCAGTTGAAGCTCCTGTTCAAGCTCCTGCTGAACCAGTTGCTGAGGAACCAACTAAGGCTAAGAAAAAGAAGAATAAGAAGAAGAAGTCTGCTGCCTCTAAAGCTTCTGAAACTTCTACTGTCTCCACTAAAGCCAATGAAGACCAACAGGCCAATGATGAGGCTTCCAAAGAAGAAGCTGAAAGCGCCCCTGTTGATTTCGCCGAATCTGACTTTATTCCCGTTAAAAGCTCTCACCATAATGACACCTCTAACACTAGCCAAGAAACTACTCTTTCTCGTTCTTTCGACATGCCTAAGCTTCCCTCTAAGGCCAAACCTGTTGAATCCTTCAATCCTTGGACTTTATTGAGTGAAGAAGTCAACTAAATATGTATTATATCCAATGCTTGCTAGATTATTCATAGTTGAATGAAAATTATTTAGATATAGCATCATTTGAAATATGATTAAATAGCATTTATCTTATATACAAATTAAGATATAAAACTCATTTTTGAGTTTGCATTACTATTAGTTCTGCAGTTCATATTTTTAAAATATTACTGAAATTTGCGTGATTGGAATTTTTTAACAATATATTATATTTCGTTGATTAATATAACAGAGTATAATTAATATTTTTCATATTAAACCAATATAATTATTTCTAAATGTACAACAATTTGATATTAAATAATTTCAAATCAAATTCCTCTATCGCTATCACTCACAAACCATTCTATCAATTTATATTTAATATTATTTTAATTAACCATAAAAGCTATTTTATATAGTTTGAAAAATAATCGAGCTAAAAATATTTTTTAATATTATTTTCTAAACTATTGTTTACTTCTTTTATTAATTACAAGCTTTACTATATATACTTGTTTGAATACCATATTACATTTTTGTCATAATTTTTATTATTAAAATATTGCAATATCTAATAAGCTTGATCAACTTCCAAGTAAATTTAGAAAAATTATCAATCACTAAATGTATATCAATGTATTAGATATAATTGAGAATAATTGATTGTTTAAATCGGTAAAATATATACTATTAAAATGTATTCATTAAGTTTGAATTAACAATAAACCAAAATTCAATATAATCCTTTATATAAGCACTTTCTTCTATGAAATCTTTTGTATGTTATACACTAACAGCTCAATTTGATTGATATCAGTATCAAAAGTAGGATCACTTAGCTCTAAATATGTATTTTCTGAGCATTATATTTTTATTAATTTTTGGGACAACGCTGCTTGTTGTAGATTCTCTGTTGTTTAATATATATCTATCTCAGCTAAATATATTGTCTAAAAATAGCTGGAAATTATGTGATTTAGGGAGATACTTGAATCAATTGCAGTAAAATTATGATTGATTCACATTTTTTAAATTAATTATAAATATTGTGAGTTTTTTATAATAGCCTGAACTTGCCTCAACTTATTAAGTATCTATTTTAACATTATAATTGTCATTTGTTTGGTTGAAAATAATATATTATATTGAATCCCATAAATATAAATAATGTTTCTAATTCATTTAAATTAAATCTTGAGAAATGATTCAAATCGAATTTAATCATGACTCACTTACCAACTATCCACCTTTATCGACACTCATTGAGAATCATTAGAAATTTTCCTATAAAGAATTATCATGGAAAGCTGAAATATAATGTTAGGGATCTAATTGAAACTTATCGACATGAAACAAATCAACTGGATACTCTAATTCAAAATGCTTATGAAGATTTAAAAGTTGTCGAAGCAATTGGTAAATTTGATAGGCCAACTCTTGACAAGTTATTTAAACAGCAATAATTGTGTTTATTCATTATGAGTCTTGATTCATTCAAATAGAAATTATCTTGCCCTTTTTAATATATCTTCTTTCACTTTAATAAATTTTGTAACATATTTTTTAGTATACTTAAACAACCACTTATATATAAAATCATTTAATTTCAGACATTATTGCTCAGTATTTTAGTTTTGTAGACTTCTTTTGATAGTTTCACATTCATTAACCGATTGAGTAATATTTGGAATATATTGTTGATTTTTGTACTCTACTACCTAGTTGCATTTTTATTTATTCATTTTTCTTGCAGACTTTCGACTTTCCAATTTCTGCATTAAAAATGATCATTATTATATTTTTTATTCTTGAAATATTTACCCATAAAATTGATTATATATACTGAGTTCCCAATTATTCTGTCGCAATTATATTAAATTACATCATATTTAATTCATTTATACAACAAATTGAGTATATCATTATGATTTCTTATTTTTTATATTTTTATTTTTCAACACTTATAAAATGTGATTCAAATATATATGTGAATATCAATTTATTAAAGATTTTATTATCTTTTCAATTTTTTTTCATAATTCATACATTAATATAGTCATTAAGTTGAAGAATTGTATTCTCAAATTTGATAAACTACATTAAAAATTATACTAGTTTTGTTAATCAATTATAATATGATACTAATAGTCATATTCTAATTAACATTGCATAAAATGGTATTAAAATAGAAGTATAAAATAATCTAACTTTCATTGATAGGATCCGAATCAGAATAATCCAAACTCTAGATCTAAACTATTATGTAAATTATACAAATTTGATTTTATTGGTGAACATATAATTTTTTAAAACTAAATAATATAAATATAATGAATATAATATACTATTCATATTATTATCTCTTAAAATCTTAGATAAAATCAGAAATAAAAAAAATATCAAATTACTAAATAAATAATTTATTTTTGCAAGCAATGAAAACCTTAATAATTTCACGATGCTAATACAATTCTTGAATCTTCAAATATCAAATTTAAAAATGTTAATGAACCAATATTTGATTGTAATTGTAATAAATTTGGAGTATGTTGATCAATGACCCCATATAAATTATTATTATATAAGATTAAAATTAAAAATATATTTATTATTTAAATGGCCAATAAAATTGATTTGAATAATAAAAATAAGATATATTAATCAAATGGATATTTCATTGATGTGCAAAACTAATTAATAATTAATATTTATTTATATTTTTTGCAATTTGAATTATTGGGTTAAATATTTTAGGTCAAAAAAGAATAAAGCTCATGAATAATAAATATAAATATACATGCGAATAACCAAAATATCAAAAAATATAATAATAAGTATATGATGCATTTATTAAAACTAAGGTAAATGTTTTGATTAGATAAATTAATTCAATAAAGTGAAATATCAAAGTACATTTGAACCCAGTTGAATATTCAAGGCATATATGGCAATGGTATTTTTTTTGTTGCCAATTTTCAGTTTGGTATACGGTTTCATCATATTTCATCAGATAAATATCAATTTATTAATATAATATTGTATTTTTATAAAGGTTTTAAATGTTATGATTATTTATTCTTTTATGATTAATAGGCTAATTTCTATTGTAAATTATTAGTATAGTTATTTAGTAAGGTGTAGATTCCAAATATAAAATGAAATATTTTTGACTAGACTGTACAAGAGAATGACAGAAATATAAAGTGAAGTTGATTACAATATTAGTATAATATCAAATTATAATTAAATCAATGATATATATTGATAAATTAATCAAAATAAAAAATAAGTTATTGAGACAAACCAAATAATAGGTAAAGTATATAATAATAGTATTAACAGAATAAATGTAATAATAAGTAGCATTAATGTATTATTGAATTAGGGTTAAAACTATAAACATATAATAAAATGTTTAAAAGAATGAAAATTATTACCACATGATGAAATGGTAGACCAAAAATCTTGGATTAGTGATTAAATAGTTTAAAGTGAATACTTATATATTTTAACGGATAGGCTTAGACTTATGGAATTTCAAATTAATGGCGAGCTCTTTCACGAGCAGCGCGAATAAGCGGAGTGAGTGAACGAAGAGGATCAGCTTTTTGAAGGAAAGGATGCTAAAAACAGAAATAGTTTAGATTAATGATTATGTACAGGAATTGATAGTTTGGAAAATTAATGGAAAGATGCATTACCTGAAGAAGTTCAGCGGCGGTGGGTCTCTTCTCACTATCCACCTCAAGGGATTGCTTAAGGAAATCTCTAAACACCGGAGTTAGATTTTCGGGATTTTGTATGGTTGGAGTGCCATTTGTTGCAATTAAATATAATGCCTAACAAATAATTAATCGTATTGTATCAATTGATTTAATTTTAAAACACTTACTCTTAAGGGATTTTCGTTCAAGTATGGAGGCTCAGCTTCTACCATTTCTATTGCCATAATTCCCAAACTCCATACATCAACCTTAGGTCCGTATTCTTTACGGGTAACCACTTCAGGAGCCATCCAATAAGGTGTTCCTACCATTGTAGTTCTTTTTGCATTCGCATCACCAAGTTGAGCACAAAAGCCGAAGTCAGCTAATTAAAGGTTAATATTATATTGATTGAAGTTAAATAAATATATTTACTCAATTTGACTTCTCCATTTAATGCAAGTAATACATTGTCACTCTTGATATCTCTGTGAATCACACCTTTAGAATGAAGATGCTTAAGCCCCTCAAGGGTTTCTCTGCAAATGGTGGCAATTTGACCTTCAGTCATTAGGTTACTAGTCACTACATCTGTCAAACTACCTCCCTCCATGTATTCCATGACCACCCATAAATCACCCTTATATAAGAAACTGTCCAAATAGTTTACAATGTTGGGATGTTTACTGTCTCTCATAACAAGAATTTCATTAATAATGAGATCCTTTTTAGGTTGCTGCTCGAGATTCATTTGTTTAATAGCTACACATTGGCCTGAGCTGTTTTGAGTAGCGGTAAAAACACCGCCAGAAGCTCCTTGACCGATTTTAACCAAGTTTGAATATAATTTAGTGGGATCAGCATCGGTACAGATGGCTTTAAGTCGCTCAATAATGTCTTCAGATTCGGCAGGGCGTGGTCTAGGAGGTCTATTCGGATCTCGCCTTTTGGGAACAATGTTTGCCTTTTGGTGAGATTCGATGGAATGAGGTGTGGGAGAGGTATGTTGTTTTTGAATTTCAGGTCCATGTCCATGGTTAACAGCGGGTTCTAGAGTTCAACAAGAGTAAAATTTGGTATGACAAGCAGAATATAATATCAAATAAAGCTTACTTCTGGTTTGAGTAGGAGGAGAAGTAGAACCCTATAAATAACTATAAGTAGATGAAAAAGAAAATAATAAATATTATATACAGGAGGGGGATGCTTGGGAACAACTTGTGGCGGGGGGTTTCTTTTACCTTCGGGGGGTGGAGGCGCGCGACGCTTGATAGAATTAATCAATTAAGTAAATTAATTGGTTTATAATGACTTACTGGGTTTTCAAAGGCAGGAGGCTGGACAGCTTGCTTAGGATGCTTTTGAGTATTATTAAATTTCGACCATACTGCATTTTCCTGATCTTTACTGCTATCAGTATAAAATCCCATGATGTCAATCACAGTCTAAATAATCGTTATAAATACTGTCATGTTAAGAATATATAGTCTTACTTGAGGGTGAGCCTGTTGTTCATTTTCAGAAATACCGGCTTCAGAAAGGAGTTTTTGCCATTCTTTGGGAAGCCCCTATAGTCCAGAATCAAAGTTAATAAAGAATGTAAGATATCCAAAAAGCCCAATTAATTTACAGTAAATTCACCAGTATCGGAATTAAAACCAACATGAGTTAGATGAACTGGATTATAAGGTGAAGAAATTTCAATTTTCTTTTCGTTGGATAAAAGATCTACATCCAAAGAAAATAAACTATTTGGAATATCCAATCTCAAGGAATATATTTACCTGACATCGAGCTAAACATATTAGAGAATACTCCTTTAAAAGTAGTCCTGTTACCACTTGAATTTTGGTCTAAAGATGAAGCTGAATCAGAAAATGTGTAAGATTTGCCAGAGTTAGGTGTCGATGCACTGTATCCATTTTCTTGAAAACCAACATTACCACTGCTGGCACTCCTAGTCATTTTTAATGAAGGTAAAGTATCCGACCGCTTGGGAGATGAACTGGAAAAGTGATTGTTCTTTGAATTGGATTGTAAACGCAGGGAATTATTGCCACTGTTTGAAGGAGATTGCAAGCTATTCCCTGAAAGTTCCTCTACACGAACGTCTGATAAAGATGAAGTAGTTCGATGAACAGAACTACTTGTTGGAGAGCTTTTAGTCGAACTTTGTGCTGATAAAGAATCTACTTTAGGACGTGGTGGAGCAACTAGATTTCTAGGAGGAGGAATTGGAGAGCTCATTAACAATAGTCCTAAAGTGCTGAATGGATGTTAAATTAAAAGATGAAGTCAAGCTGACTGAATAGATTCGAATAATTCAAATAAGTTGGTGATGTATTGAAGATTAAAAATTAATTTTGCTGTATTTAAAATTGCTTAATTGATATTGAAAAATATGCTGAATGAAAATATTTTACTAGAGTTATTTCGACTTGTTGTTTTAAGGATATTGAATAATTGATAATACACAAGGAGCAAAAATATACATGATCAAACCTATAACGACCAATTAGCTTTATTGGTTATTGTTATCACCAATAAAATAATCATTCACGTGACAAAGATTATTTCTTCATGGATATAATTCGTCTATTTATTCATCAGCTCAATATATTTATCTATTTCAGGAAATAATTATAGTGTTAAATATAAAATGAAATGATTTATTTTTAAAATATAATTAAAAATAACTATCGTTCATAAATTATTATGGATATTATATAATAATAATAATAATGATTTGATATCTTTATTTTGAATATGTGTCATATCATCTAGGGTTGAATTTATGTGTCTAGTACAATTTTACTCAACTATTACAATATCATTGAGGCTAAACTAATATTATAAAAATAACCAGTTTAGCAAATTAAATATGTAATTTAGAATTCATAATATATTTATATATAAGGTAAATTCATTCTAGTACTGAAGTGTAATTTCATATAGTTGAAATTGAAGTATATTGTATAATATTTGAATTTTGGAAATTTTCTATATTTTCTATATTTTTTATAAATCATTATTTATTAAAATAATTTGTTATTTCATATTTATTATATCCTTATTGTATTTCTACAATAACAGTATAAAAACAGTATTTGTCACTGCTATTGGATTTTAATTTAATTAGAATAAATCATGTTTTGAATTTTTAAACTGATATAGTTTTTTTACTAATAATTTTATTTATAATTTTAATATTCTCATCAAAGTCTTAAAGTTTTAAGAGATTGATATTGAATAATATATTTCAAATAATTTTCAATTTAATAGTATAACCTTTCATTTGAAAATTTTAAAAATTTATTGAGTATTTTGAATTGATTTAAAATCGGAAATTTCAATTAGCCTTGTATTTCAATAAATAAATGTTTTAAGAGGTATTATTAATACTTACACATCCTGATAAAGTTGGTATATTAAACATAAATTTGAATATTATAAATTGAATATTGAACTATTTATACACTATTTGAAGATAAATACAGACACTTTTTATAAAATATGTGCCTCAATTAAATAACATTCAACTTTAGATCTTATGGAAACTTGGTAATAATCTATAAACTGTTTAAGAGTATAAATTGATTAAATTTATATAATTCATCTAAAATATTTTTAATTGTGATGATGAATATACACATAGTTGAATTGGCGTAAATGATATTAGATTTAATATTTTTGCTAATACACAAAATCCAAATAATCTGCAATTAAGTGAATGACAATTACATGTCAATAACTAAAGTTGCGCAGGTTATTGAATTCTAGTATTACAAAAATAACTTTAAAATGTTCTATTATTTGAACTATATATTATTTTTGGTATTTTATAAATCTGAAAATTTTATTAATAAAATTCTGTAAAAAAAATGTTGAAAATAATTAAAGTTTTAATCAAATTTATATTTCAGCTAATATTTTTGGTTATTATATAAATATAAATTTAAAATAAACCAGTAAATAGGATTTCAAAAAATTTATAAAGATTTTATAATATTTAATAATATATACTTGCTATATATATAAGGAAATTTCTTAATAAATAATCAAATATTTTTTTGAAATTTGTATTAAATTAACATTATATAATTTAATTAAAAATTATTGAATTATATTATAATTT
>JNEM01008461.1:0-34500 GCA_000697335.1 Conidiobolus incongruus B7586
TAAAAATTATTTTTTATTTTAAAAAGTTATTATATATATATATATATATAATTTAAAACTATATAATTTTTTATTTATTTTGTATATATATATTTATTTAAATCTAATGATATATTTAAAAAATTTCTTATTTCTTCAAATCTAAGGTAATATATTTAAACTTCAATTATAATTGGTAAATATTTAGATTAAATATTAAATTTTTTATGAATTCAATGTTGTCAAATAAAGCAAATAAGTTACTTTTGCACTTTGACAAAAACAATATATTCATTTCAATGAGGAGTTTTTATTCAATCTGAAACTAAACATTATTATTTTTTTATTTTCAAAATATAATATACAGCTTTTATAATATCAAATAAAATAAATAATAAAAAATATATCAATCTCTTTATATGCTTTTGGTATAAAAATATTTATCAATCTATTCTTTTTAAGGCTTAATGAATAGAACTGATTTCAATATTTTTAAAGCTAATATCATATTGTATATAATTTTATTAATTTTAATATAAATTATTTTATCTAATTAGCTTATTAACTATATTTTTAATGAATTTTAAATATTTTAGTCGTTGTTATTAATTCAATATTAAATTATATTTAGTTAAATTAATTAATATATTGTACGTATAAATATAACTCATTGCAATTACTATGTTATTATTAATTAGTCAATATTAATAAACTATATTTATTAATAAAATAAGGATATAGTACATACCATTTATTATATCTATAATCATGGTAAAATTCAAATATATATAACATATTTAATTTTGAATTAAAGTTTCAACTTTCTGTGATAGTGGACATCTTTATTATTAAAATTGCTTTTTTCAAAATTTGAAATATAACCATTAACAAATTCAAACAATAATAAGCTCAGTATATAAATTAGCTTTAATATTATTAATTTAAAGATATTTCAAAGAATTTGAATATATGTAGAATTAGGATATTAATTAGTAAAAAGCATTAAACAGACAAGTTATTATTGTCATTTATACTTTCAATATAATATTCAATAGTTAATTTTGAATGAATATTCTAAATTTAATAATTAGCAAAATTTTTAAGTTACGACAATATATATCTTTGAATAAGTTATTGAAAAAGAATGAATGTTAGTTTGACTATAATTCGTATTTAGTGTTAACATTATAAGCACAAGTCAAAAATGAATTGAAATGCTTAAAAATAATAATAGCATATCAATGGTGAATTTGACTAAATTTGTCCTGTTCTTGGCTATTAGATTATATTTATAAAATCAAAGTATTTTTGAATATATATTTCATCCCTTATTCAAAATACTTAAATTTGATTTTAATTCAAATCCGAATGTTAAAGCACTTAATCTTATCAAAGATAAATTTTAACTCGATGCTATATATATTCAAAGATTTATCAATTCAATATATTATCAAATTCATATCGCACTTAATCTAAATAATTATATTTTTTTAAAAGGATAATTGGTGCTGAAATTAATATTGATATGAAAATTGTTTGAGTGAGATAAATTCATCTACATCTAAATCCCTATAATATATTGCTTTGTCACGTAACCTATCTTAAATTAGACTAGTGATTATCTAACAAAATATCAATGTTTTTGTAAACTAATTTATCAATTTTAATAATCCCAAAATCATTTTTAGTGACAAATTTAATTAAAAACTGTGGATCAAAGGATGAGTGAATTTCCCATAATTAGAATCAATTTTGAATCATATAAATGGATTAATTTAATATTTTCAGTAAATTTAACCTTGACAATTATTATCAGTTCAATTTGATATTAAAAGCATAAATATATTAACTGGAATTCTTGGTTTAATGTTTGGCAGAATTGACTTGAAAAATGCCCATCCTCAGCCCTGTGACCTCTGTAAACTTAGAAAATTGAAATGTGACCGCAAGGATCCTCATTGTACAAGATGTTTAAAATTAAATTTACCCTGTTCCTATTCTAAAAAATGCAAACCTCATGAACCACCAAAAAAGTTGAAAATACAGTTAGATAAAGCACAGTGGGACGTAACCCTTGGAAATAATTGGTACGATTTATCTAACGCGATATTAAATAATTATGACTTTAAATTCTCCATGGTCAACTCGGGTTTATTGCCTTTACCGAAAGAAGCTATTTTGATGCTTTTGATCAACATCACTCCCAATAATTTTCATTTGAAATTGAATAAAAGTCAGTTAGTAAGAACCAGTCGATATGAAATTATAAGAAAATGGCTAATTACAGCGAATCAACAATCCTATAAAATCATCCAACCTACTGTACATTTAGATATCAATTGTCAACTCAAATTCAATTTGCTCAACTTATACGAGCTATATATCTATCCCGACCAACCTTTCGTCCCTCCTGAATATTTGAAGCAGTTGATTCAATCCAATCCTAACGATCCCTGCAGGAATGCATTAATTTGTATGGTATTTCTAATGGGATGTGAGTTTTTGCCCACGAAGCTAGCTATTCCCCCTCTACGGCTTTATCTAGTCCACCAATTACAGAAATACATGCCCCACGTATTTCAATGCCCAAGTTTAGTATCTATTCAAGCATTACTCTTATTGAGTATATATAGACGTCCGGTTTGCCATTCACTACCCCCAGGATTCCCGATTCCCACAGGTTATCATGGAGGAAGAATGTGCTTGAATCATGGATATCACCTCATCAAATATAATCGTCATTTTACTGAACTCAAAGCACGTAGTTGGCTAGGCTTTAGCTGGGGAGATATGTTAAATAGTTTTATGGCTCTTCGACCAACACTTTTACCTGAACCATTTAACTATTTTCACGATCCTATTTATTTAAAAACAGGTTCAAAATCTAATACCAACATTACAATATCCCCTGAGCATTTTGTCAACTCTATTATACCGATTTTCCAAGTATTTGACAGCATTATCGACTGCGTTGCTTCGCATCAAAATCTCCTACTCCCTTCTTCATTAAGGACGCCAAATCAACTTATATTACCAACTAATGATCTCCTTAAGCAATCGAATTATAACGAATTCAAAACTAAAGTTCAAGCGATTGAAAGCGATATATTCAATTATTATCAATCAACGCTAAGACAGATCATCAATTCCACTCATTCTTCCCAAGGGTCCAAAAAAGCAAATGATCAAATTATTTCTCTTCTCAGCTCAAGCCAACAACAAGATTACCTAAGATTCACTTTACTTTTGTATTACTTGTATGTAGAGTTGACTATACTTAAACTTACTCCATGTACTGTACCTTCGGTTAACTTGGACCAGATAAAAGAAACTCATGACCAACTAAATTTAAAACAATTGAGACAACTTCCTCAAACTTTAGCAGTTATTTTCCTAAGTAATTTTTGTGCTCAGTTATTTATTAAAAACAGAAAAAATTTAATCAACCGAGGAGGTCAATTTCATTGGAACTTATTGATGCTAGTAGGATTTAATCTATTCGAATATAAAGATGATCCATTAGTCAGAGACAGAGAATGGGGAGAACGCTCGCAGTATTTCTTTAAAGAATTAAAAGAAATTTGTATTGAAGGAAGTAAGCGGTGGGATTTGGTTAAAGGATTATTAGAAATTTTTAATAACCTTTAAATTTTGTAAATAATAATTATAATATAATTACATTTAATATATGATTAATTCAATTTTGAACTCATTAAATGTAAAATGTAGAATAAACACAATTTTCTGATTGAAATATTTTAAATATTTTTGATTCTTGATGTCTCAATATATATATTGAATTCAGTTTTAATAATATATTTTATACAAAATCACTTAGATGAATGTTACTAATACTTTACATTTTAAATATAAAGGATCCAATTATATTATTCAAAAATGTAGTTAATTTTCCTGATATTTACAAACAATAGTCATCTATCAAAAACTATATTTTTCCATACAGGCAGTCTCATCATTAAATTGATGACCCATAAAATTTTCAATAAATAAACAATATGTAAATTTAAATGATTATGTCACAAAATATTTATTCCAAATTACTATATATTGGATTAACAATATTGAATATTCAACTCGAAACTCTAAAATATTTATCAATACTTTCTATTGTAACTATAAATTAATATTAGCTAAATTTCACAAATTTGATATTAATTTAATAATTTATTCATAATTAAATTCCTAATCAAATCTTCAATATTCAAAAGATTAATTATTGAATTTGATCAGTTTATTAAAATTCATTCATGCTAGAAAGAGTGTTATTGGCACTGTACCTAATTCCTTGGTACGCATGTACCCATCTCTATCAAGATCAAGTTGGAAGATTTGATTGGCATAAGAAATATATAGGAACACCCACATCTCTTCATTCTATAAGTACTAATAATGAATCATTGCTTCAAACTGATTTGAATTATATAAGTTTAATCAGTTCAAAGAACTCAAGCATAATTTGGCGCTTTGAAGCTCAACCTGAAGAAACTATTATTGGAATTGAAGAAGGTAATCAAATATTTTTAACTTCGGCTCAAAAATCACGCTCTCATTTATACGCTTACTGCTTGAAAACTGGGGATTTATTATGGGAACAAACTACTCCTTTGACATCCGGAACCTTATCTGTCCACCTTGATTACCCTACAATTTATCATACCCAAAATCATCAAACATTAAGCAAAGGCAGTATCACTGGAACTAAATGGAACTGGATTTATAATTTAAATCAAGATCAAGGGTTGATCCTTCAAACTGTACAAGTCAACCAAGGAGACGATAGCATTGTGTTATTATTCACCCAATTGGAAAATGAGTTACAATTTTACAGTATCAGTGATAAAGGCGATCAATATGTTATTTCGAATTCTAATACGTTATTCAAGTTCAAAGATCAAAACCATGTTGAAAGTTGTGTTTATTATGACCCCAAAGATGATATAGACATTTTGATTTTTAAAAATTCTAACGAAATACTTTTAACACTGCTTAATACCCAAACACCAAAATCCATTGTATTGGACCATAATGAAGATTTATCTTTATTCCGTTTATCATGCTCTAATTTTTACTCAAAAAATTCTTCAAGGAAATTGATGGAAAATATATTATTGTCGAAAGAGTCATCTGATGGAAACATCCAATTGGCTACTCTAGATTTGGACTATCATAATCACAAGCTTCAAATCAAGAATCAGCTCTCTGTAAGTTCCCAGTCAAGCTTTATTATTGAAAAAGGAGCTATTATCACGCCACCCAATGATTTCTCTATCTCTTTTCAAAGCTATGGAAACATAGAAAAGGTATATTTTAATACGTTAGAAATCACAGTTAATTAAATTTCAATCTCTACTACAATAGATAATCCCAGTTACAAGTGAGAAGATGCTCGCAATTACTAAAGATGGAAGTTTCCACATGATTTCCAAATCATCTAATTATGACTGGGCAATTGATTGGTCTAGAGATGAATCACTATCTAAGACTCAAGAGACTATCTTTTTAGAATTTCCTATTCAGACCAACATATTAGTAAATTCAGAAAATATTATCACAGGTTTGTTTTAAACTTTATATATTTAATTTAATCTTATCAGCTTTATAGATACCCAGAATGCTCTCTCATCTTTTACCACATATTCTCATCGTTTAAAATGGCACTATAGACAATTTAAAGTAATTCTAATCTCTTTATTATTTTGAATATCTATTTATTTTATATTAGAAAGCTATATTCTCTTTCCTAGCATCGCCTATAAACACAATCATCAACTTTCACCCCAACCTATTGATTTCAGGAACCCAAAAATTGCTAGTGTTCGTTAATAACGATGGAAAAATCACCGCTTTGAATAGTCAAAACGAAGGAGAAAAGGTGTGGGATCGATTCTTGAATTTATCTGGTAAACTTACAAAACTTGTGTCTGCTCATGTTTTATGTTTTCCAATATCTTCGAGAAATACTCTAAGTCATTCAGGTGCTCCTATTTTAGTCCTAAGATATGCTTCAGAGGTACCTTTAACCAAAGCTGATATTTTAATTATTATTTAATATGCTTAATTTATAGGATGGTAGACATCAATTGCATATCCTTGATGGATGGACTGGAGAATTAATTAATGGTCAACATCCTCATCTTCTTCCTCCTTCTGACTTGTCAATTGTCGATATCAAATACTTACCCTATCACCATCCCAAGTATCATTGTAGACTTTTGGGTATGATAGACTCCAGTTCTAATGTCCATATATATCCATCAATTTCAAACCAAAGCATTAAAGAGCTTCTAAATTCTGATATAAACCATCAACTTTACTACACTAAAATTGGAGACACTTCGCTTAATGGATACAAATTATCTTGGGATCATGATTCTAGTGTAAATTTATTGAATAGCTAACTTGAACTCCTATAATTAAATCGCTTTATAGAGCTTAACTAGCAAATCCTTATGGGAAATTAATCTTCCTAAGGGTTTTAAAATTTACAAATCAGAAATCAATTCTGGAATTGGTAATTGCATAATTAAAATTATTTACCAATTAATTAATATTAAACTTATAACAGATCAAATGGCTAGTCCCGGAAAAACAGTTGGTGATCGCTCAGTACTCTACAAATATCTAAATCCTAATCTTATATCCGTCATGATTCAGCCTATTAATGGAACTGGAATGAATTTGATGCTAATCGATTCAGTTGATGGATCAACCATTTATCAAACTTCTCACCAAGATGCTGAATTAACGAATCCCTATTCTGCTCACCAAGTTTTATATGAAAATATACTAATTTACTCTTATAACTCTAAACACGAAGTAAAATTTGTGATTTCTGAATTATATGAACCAAATAACAAGCCCAATTATATTATTTCATCAATCAATCGCCAAAATCCCAAGATTTTGACATCTGCATTTACATTTTCTCATTCCATTACATCAATGGGATTCACTATGACCAATATGGGAATTACTAGTAAAGAAATCTTAGGTAAATCTTTCATTGGCACTATTATTCATATATTTATCTAACATTTGCATTAGTGTCTTTGGCTTCAAATCAAATTCAGGCTATTCCAAAGTTTAAACTAGATCCAAGAAGACCTATCGAAAAAATATCTACATATGATCAAGAAGAAGGATTAACTGTTTATAATCCAGCCTTGCCAGTTTTAGGAAAATCGCTGATTTCTTATTATCTAGATGTAAATAATTTATTTATAAATTGAACTTGATTGCTTATAATGTATATAGGTCGCTAATATTCGTAAAATTCAATCATACCCTAGCGAATATGAATCAACAACTTTAATCCTAGCAAATGGACAAGATATTTATTTCACTCTCAGACATCCTTCTAATTTATTTGATGTATTAAGTGAAGACTTTTCTAAAATTTCTTTAATTGTCACTCTACTCGGATTAATTGCAGGAATTATTATGGTCAAACCTCTGGTAAACATTTCATTTACTAAAATGTATTCGATTATTAATTCTGTTCAATTTCCTTAGATCAAATCAAAGGTCCTTAAAGAGAGATGGGTTTAATTTAATATTCAGAATAAATAATTCATATTTAGAAAATCAATTAATCATTGATTGCAAAATATTATCAACAAATTATTATATGAATTTAGCAATTTAATTTCATTATAATAATCTCTTTAAACGCAGCATAGGTAGGTTTTTATGGAGCTCAGGCGAAAATTATACTCAAAATGTTTGTTGTATTCAAATATTAGATTATTATTTTATTAACGATTGACTAACAATATATCCCAGGATAGTTGAATGATAAGGATAAATTCAATACTTTATGGTAAATAATATCAATATGGAATTCTCACCGATTAAATTGTTGAGCATTCTTTGCTTTTTTGAGCAAAATACAGATTAAGACAAATAGAGTTGTTACGAAATTATGGAATTGATTAATGTTAGGTTAGTAAATTTTTGGGCATTACTTGCCCATTTTAAATATCAAAATGGTGATATCATGATTAAATATTAGCTATCATTATTAAAATTTAATTACAACAAAATAACTATGAAATTAAATATATTGTTTTGGTAAAAATGGCTAACTCAAAATCAACTTTTGTATATCTTATACTAATAAATATTTTCAATCACAATATACTCATCCAATGCATTTTTAACTTATTTCTCTGAATCTTAAATACTATCAAAGATAAAAAATGTTTCTTTGTATTGAAAATATGTAATGTATTATTTATCCTTGTATTTATAATATTTCAAATCATTCTGTCAGATTTAAAATGGCACTACATTATTGATAACTTTAAAAATGAAATTATAAAGAATTTACATTCGGAAAATTCTACCATGAATGTATTTTAATCAACTAATTCATATACGAATTAATATTAACCTTCTTTTCAATTGCGATTCTATTATGGATCCAACTGTTTAAGATATTTTTAATAAAAGATACTAATTTATCAATTAATAACCATAAAAAGGATTAAAAGTGCTCATTTTAAGAAGTCAAAGAAAATTTTTATATATCAAATGACTTTGAAAATAATTTGACTATATTTATTGAAAAAATTGATTATTAAACATTGATTCAGTGTACATATATTTAGAAAAAACCCATAACTCATCAACTTTAATTAATATGTATAAATTCAATTAAATGAGTTGGAATTATTGATAAAAAATCATTTTTAAAATAGAAAAATTAATATTCATTAAATAAATATATAATTATTTGGTAAGTTAAATATTGATGAATCATCAATTATATCACCTTTTCTCCCATTTTTTATATTTGATTCTTCAACACTAATACTTTTTTAAACAAATATAAATTTTATAATAAAATTTTGAGTTAAATATATTAAATAATATTACCATTTTAATTATAACATTTAATATATAGTGAAACATGCATGAACAGGATCAATAATATTATTTGACCCAAATATAATTTGCTGATTTTCATCAACGTTCTACCAAATATTCTTTAACTAATTTAATCAAAATTATTCTCTATCTACTTTTATCATATATTCGATTTTTCTAATAATTAACAATTTAATAATCAATTTAAGTAGAAATTTGAATAATGACTGCTGAAGAGCTTGTACCCAAAGCAAAGATGCTATCTTTGATTGTTAGGTAAAAGTAATAATAACTCAATTTTAGACAAAATATTCTTATCCATCATATTTCAATAGTCAATTAGCATCTTATGGTTATGCCAATTTAGCCAAAGCTGTTGCTGAGCATACTAACACTGAAGTATCAGCTGCCTTAGACCCATCCAATCTTTTAGTTGAATACTGTTTCAAAGGAATGAAATGTAATTTTATATTTTGCACATTATTACTCTTATAATTAATTTTTATCTAAAGCTGGTGATAATGATAAAACAACTGAAATCGATACATCCAGTAATGATGAAACTCAAGAGCAATTACCTGATACCTCAAAAGAAGAAACAGATACAAAGACTAAAGTTACCAGCGTTTTAGACTGGGACACTGCAGATTTTCATGGTAATGTAAAAAACCATCGTATCAACTATGACATGTTGCTCATGTAGATTAATATTAGCGCCCATTCATTTTCCAAATTACACGACCCCATACATCACTATACATCAGGCTGCCTGTCGCACTGCAGCATATAGCTGGGATGGTATATTAATTATAAGTCACCTTAAAATAAGCTTTTTCACATAGGAGTTATATAGGTAAATTTATTGCTACTGGATCCATGGATTCTACTTCCAAGTTATTTGACGCCTCAAAAATTGATGTCCATTCAGAAAACCCAGAAGATAAACCAGTTATTAGAACACTTTATGATCATAGCGAAGTAAGTTTAATTAATATCATTGATATAACTTAACTGATCAATATCCTAGCCCGTCAATGGTCTTTCATTCCATCCCAATGGTTTGGTATTAGCTTCATGCTCAGATGACCTTTCAACCAAGCTCTATGACATTTCCAAACCTAGTGTTAGGAGATCCTTTCGCTATTTCCAAGTAATAAAGCCTTTATAAATGATCATATAGCATTTTACTAAATTCACTTATGTAGGATGCATTCAAAGTTAACTCAATTTGCTTTCACCCTTCTGGAGATTATCTTGCTTCAGGTATATCTTTTTCGAACATGATTGGACTTATATTAATCATTTTTAGGTACCGATCATACTAATGTAAGAGTATACGATGTTAGAACTTTCCAATGCTATACACCTGGTAAACCTGATAAATTTCATGTTGGAGCGATCAATTCTGTAATCCAAATGAACTCTATGGATAAATACATTTATTAAGCCAATTTATTTTAGGTCCGATTTTCTAAACAAGGAAATATTATCACATCTGCATCTATGGATGGAAGTGTAAAAATATGGGATGGAGTCTCTGGTGATTGTATTCGTACTTTTGAAAATGCACATAAAGGAGCTGCTGTTATTTCTTGTGAATTAACAGCGAATAATAAATATATTTTAACTTCGGGTTTGGATTCTATTGTAAGACTTTGGGAACTTAGTAGTGGTAATTATAGTTTTTAATCAATATCAATCGAATAATTTAATATATCTTTATTTAGGGCGCTTGTTACAATCTTATCAAGGAGCTGTTCAATATGTAAATCATTTATTTATTGTATTTTATAATTTTATTAATATTTGTTGTTTTAGAAATTTTCTTGTAATGCAGTCTTGAGTTATGATGAGAAATTTGTATTCAGTGGTGATGAAAGTTCATCAACTGTAGTTTGCTGGAATGCATTAACGGGTCAATTAGTCAATAAATTAAGTGGTAGGTAAACCTCTATAGTTTTTACTTTATTCTAATATCATTTCTATTATAGGTCATACTGCTCCTGTTCGTTATATTGCTACTAGTCCAATTGGTACAGGTTTCGTTAGCTGCAGGTAATTTATAACTATTTTAATTTTAATATTTTTACCAATTATTCGCTATAATTTTAGTGAGGATTCCCGCGCAAGATTCTGGGTAGCGGCTAAAACTAATTAACATTAATAATGCTAATAAATAATGAATTAAATGAATTTATGTCGCTAATATAATTTCAGTTTTATACCATAGTATTGAACTATTATTAGTTGATATTTCATAATATTTTCAAAATTTACAATAGTTAATTGGACTATATCTGATTGTTTAATTTCGATTTAAAATATTGGTATTTTTTTGGTATTAACTAGAAATAATAGATAGACTGAACTTGGCTATTAATAATTCAGTTCAATATAACTATTAAAACTAATTTGCAACATTAATATTTATTTTTCAAATAATACAGCTATATTATTTGATAAAAGATTGTTAAATAAAAAATGAAACTTAATTAATATGAATATTTTTGTTATTATAACTTGATAAAATATATCTGCAAATTGATCATACTAGAGTAATGATATTCAGAAAATTATATTAAGTTACAGTATTATAATACCATCTATATATTTATTAAAAAATTTAATACCACTTTTCAATGAAAATTTATATTTTATGCAAATTATATTGCAATAATTTGATTTATATATTACATATTATATTAGACTATTTATAATTCATTCTATAAAATTATTTTTGCATTATTTTTTTAGTGTTGCATAATTTGATATATAAAATGTGTTTTAATAAGTTTAAGTTGACTAATAACCAAGAATTTTCAATATTTTGCTATTAAATGTTAAGGTAATTCTCTCCTATTGTATTTCAATATAAGAGACTTCAAATTTTTACCATTGTCTTTATTTTAGTGAAATATCAATCTTATCAAGTTTATCAGAGATAAACCTCAAGTCATTTATCTATTTATAATAATAATAATAATAATAATTTGAAATTAATGGACGGTTTTGAACAATAAACAAAGACACTTATAACAATATACATGCGATAAGGAGATAATTCTTTTATTCCTGGCGGTATGAGTAAGATTAGATATAACTTAATTTGAAAATAATTAGAGAAATTTGACAATCATTCCGAAATCATTAAATTATACGAAAATTTATACGCCCAAGTACATTATTAGATCAAGATAAATTCATATCGATTTTATAATAATAATAAACTTTATAATAGAACAATTTCAATTTCCATGTATTCCATATATTCTTGTAATCTAAGGCATCAAATAGTTTTGGTTATTATGGTAAATATATAAGCATAACTGAATTTAAAATTTTTATATACATTATAGGACATTCAGTATTATTTATCAAATATAAATAAAAAAATTAGCACTTAATTTTTGTGTAATAAAAATGTAAATTTTAAATTATCCATTATTTTTAAATTTAGTCCATATACTAATAAAATTACTAGATTTGGATATATTTTTGTAAGGTGCGAAATTAATATTAAAGGAAAATATTTAAATCAAATTTCCGAAAACATTTTCTTAATATTCAATAGTTAGATTATTTGTTTTTTCATCCTGATTCAATATTTTTCATATTAACATATATCTGGACTCAAGTTTCACTATTATTCAAGCTAAACTATAGATCAGATTATATAAAATGTATATCATTAATGAAAATTTAAAATCATAGTATAACTCAAGTTTATTAGAGTATACAGTCTATTTCAATTATTTGCATTTTATAAAGTGTAAATGATTTTAACCCAATACAGTTAATTTTGATTTTAAAAACCAGAACATTATCAAAATGCTTTGAACTTTGTAAGGAATTACTGTGTATATCAAAGTAGCTGATTTTTATTTATTAGTAACTAGTGATATGGTGCAGTATTTATCAAAGTCGAAATTTGCATTATATTGAGCTTACAATTGATTTTTAGGCTATTGTGATTTTTATAGATTGGCAAAATTTAAATTAATAAAATTGATGAATTTTGGTTAAATATTAGTGTAATGTGAATAGATATTTTACAGAATCAGAATTAATATAAAACTAGACTTAGTGAGTCAAAGATAATAATTTAACACTGGATAATATTAATTGAAATTTTGAATATATCAACTAGTCTCAATGAAAATTGCGTAAATATAAAAATTAGCATTAAATTGAAAAAATATTATCAATTTTAATTAGTAATATAATTATGCCACTTTTAGCTTCCATTGAAGAATTTAAAAATAACTTGGATGATTAGCTAAAAGTTGTTTTGAACTATAATTGAAAACGTGTGCTTTGGGATGATAATGGGATATATCAGTTAATTAGAAACAACTGCGATTGTTTGAAAATGGACATGATATCATTATCAAATAATAAAAGGATTCGATCCAATTGAAAGATAACGTATTATTTTTTGTTTAACAATGGGAAAATCTTTAATTCTACTATCACTCTTCAACAGATTTAACCTAATAAAAATGATCAGTGATATAAATAAATAATAACTAACCATCGGAAATTTTTCAACAATTTAAAAATATCTATTTCAGAATAATTCATCAAAGAGACGTAGTTCATTGTATTAGGCAATATCGTTTATTCAGCCTGTTTAAAAAACTTTGTATTATATATTTTTTCTAGAATGATATTCACATAATGTCATAATTTTTGTTGAATTAAAACAAGCTTTATAACATGAATTTCCATGTGTAATTTGTAACTCAAAGTTGTTATCATAAAATCTTCTAATTTTTCCCTAAAATGGCGTTCTTGAATTCAAGAGATAAGAAAATTTCTAATTTAACTGTATCATACTTAATGCTGATTGGCTTATTTGGATAAAATTATTCAAAATTTAAATTTCCTTCTTTTAATCAGATCACCAACACTGATAGTAATTGAAACTATGGAAATTTGACGTATCCTTCATATTCAATCCATTAAATCATCATTTTAACTCAATTAATCTCAAATCAATGCCAGTATAAATACCCTTCTATCTCAATCATCATTGTTAACTTTTAGGAACTAAAGACTTTTACTTCGATCATCGTCTTTAGTATCCATCGTTCTTATTTAATATATTTTAATATTAATCAAATGACGCGGAATTCACCAATTGTTACTGAATTAACTCCTCACTTTAATAATATTCATAGTGATCTATGTCTTTCTTCTAAGCATACACAAGACACACATAAACCTTTAAAAAAGTTAAGGAAATTGCAATTGTTCAACACCTTTAGTCATGATTCTACCAAAGTTTTAGTGGATCAATCATCCAACCAACATAAGTCTCAGCAATCTGGTTTCAAAGGATTTATCAAAAAAATATTTGGCATATCACCTAAAAATAGCAACAAAATTGAAACCGCTCCTCCTTCTCCAGCCAAGCAATCCTTCGTTGTCAATACACCTCAGCCGACTTCACCTCCTCTTGTCCCCAAGGACCATGTCAGTCCTGCTAAGATCACTAGTTGTGAACCAAAGCCTGCAACCATTGAGCCCATCATCACATCACTTCCTCCTATATCCTCTTTTACTCCCGTAAAACGCCCACCCAGTGTTCAATCATCTCCTTCCTCCTCCACCACCAGTCTTCCTCGCTACCATCCAATTAGAATCACATATAAAATTAGTATGAGGAAACTAAAAGAATTCCCTAACAAGCGCCCTTTACATCAGCTTATTTGCATTCAACAAGTAATTCAAAATTTAGAGCGACATCCCCATTTACATCTTAGTCGCACCCCTTCGCAAACCCTCCTGGAGAGGTCCGCCACGCTTTCTTTAGCATCCCCGGCATCAATGACTGAAGTATGTCGAAGAACAAAGAAATCGCACACATCGTCTAAATCTAAAAGTCATAGAAAATCTATGCTAGATCTTTTGATTCCAGAGGAATGTTCGTTCTCTAGATATCCCTCCCCAACCAGATCAGTATCACCCAACCCTAAAATCCACAAGCCATCTTCACCCAATATCAAAAAGCAACGATACTACTCACTCCAAACTCCACCTAAAACAAAACAAAATTTCATGCTAGACTTGCCTAATGAGTTATTGGAAGGTCGCTATCCGACTTTTTCCAAATCATGAGCAATCAAATGGATCAATCAATTTGAAATTGATGTTAGGACAATCCATTTAATTAGTTTGAAATGCATTGATGAAATGGACAAATCATTATCAGCTTATTTCATCATCCTAAGTTTTCCTCCCTTTGTAAAATATCGCAATGATCATCTTTAAATGATTGTAAAATATACAAAAATTATGTATTTATATTAATAAATGTGAGCAGTCCGCTAATTTATTAACACATACATATTTGATTATTGTGTTGTTAGATTAAAGTCTATTAATAATTGTATTTAACATCCAATCTGTTCTTATTGACTTTAAAATTAATTTATAGATATATGATTATGATTCAATATTTAACAAATTTCTAATAATATTCATTGCCAAAGTTAATAAGAATATATTACTAATATTACCACATTTTTATCATCATCATTTCATACTATGATATGCATATATTTTTAAAAACATTTATTGTAAACTATTTGAGATAATTTCAAGTTTATTTTAAGGATGTATGTTAACCCAATCAAATGATGGTATATGAAGTAGTGGGTTATTGGTAAGCAATTGTTGTCCCCATTATTTACAAATACACTGGTATTTGAGCTTTAGAACTGTGATTCTTGATTGATAAAGAGAACTAGTCAATTGATAGTTGATATTAGCTCAGGTAATTCTATATCATTTAAAATACTCAATATCAAATAAGTTCAATATGATCATTTTAATTAAGTGATATTACATATTATCGTAATTTACTAATTAATTGTTAATTCATTATGAAAATATTTCAGAAAGGATGTGAGATTAATTAATGATTATAAAGCCATGATGTCATCCACTGTATATGTTTAATTTAAAGTTTCATTGCTGCTAATGTGATTTTTATGATTCATTTACTTCAAATGAGGTATGACCAAGCTCTAGAAATATAAAAGTCGAGAATTTGTAACAATAAGATTTTGAGTGGGATAATATTACATGGGACAATGATTAAAAGATAAATCGAAAAATATATTTAAATTTACAGGATTTTTCAATTGATAGAGGTTACAAATGGGTGGTGGTAAGATTAAATTTCAGGTGAACAGAGACATAATATTTGTAACAATATCATTTGAAATTTCTTGTCAATTAATCTGAAATACATTGTTGGATTTTATGTATGCCTTTAAAGTTCAATTCTAACTTTTTAGTTTATAATTTAAATTAAACACTGTTTGATTAAATAAAAATTTTAAAGCCCACATTCAATATTAAAATATGTCTGTTTTGATAATTCAATTATAAGTAGTGGATCATTTTATTGTTTGAGAAAAATAAATAAATTTAAATATTATAATTCATAATATTATAGTAATCTTAGTTATTAAGAATCTATCAATTCCATTAATGTTTCATTTTATATGAAATTTTCTATGATTTTAAAATAAAGGAATGTAAATTCTAATACTTGATTGAAAACTAATTAAATCATTATTCTAGAATGTTAGTATTTATTGAAATAACTAAGAAATAGTCAATGGAGTATATATATATCTGATATTATCATAAATTAATCTCTGGGTGTTTTAAAATAAATTCGAATTGATCAAATTGTTGATTAATGCTAAAGTTATCAGCCTTCTTAATTTTAAAATTAGTAGCATCCCTTATTTTAATAGAAATATAAAAAAAATTCTATTTTTATATCAACTCTGGAAAGTGGACTTTATCTCTTCAAAATAAGTTAGACTAATTAATAGCAATATCTCAACTTGCCAATAAGTTTAAATTCATAAAATATATTAAACAAATTGTGACTGATCTTCCAGAGATAATAATTTGTTTAACCTAAACAAAATCAATTTAATATTATTATTTTAAAATATTATGAAAATTTTCAAAAGTTAATTTATATTGAAAATATAAAAATAAATTTTTATATCAATTTATTATGATATAATTAGTGCAAGTTTATTCATTGATTCAAGTTTGACTTGGAAAGCTAAAAATATTTTGAATCCCATAATAGCATCAAATTCAAATAATTATTTAAATAATATCTTATATGATAACTAAATTGCATATAATTGAATCAAGATGGATCCTGAATATCCTAATAATTTTTCAAATTTAAGTTTAAATGAAAACTTACCTAAAAAGAGCATTTTAAAAAATAATAAAGTAAATAATCATGTTAATAATAATAATAATAATATAAATAGTAATGAGAATAGGTAATATTTTATTTTATTTTCATTAAACTTTAATTCATAATTATGTTTTAGAATAACTTGGGATGAAGAGAATTTACAATTAAATGAAAGCCAAAAGAGTGCAACTATGAAAATTGACGAACCTAAAACTCCTTTTGTTTATGGTATTGCTCCTGATGATGATGATGAATTAGATGGTAAAAAATATTATTATCTGGTATTATTTTAATTCTAATAATATAATTTTTAAACAGAATTAACAGAGTTGGATATGCAATTACCTAGCATGGAATTACCTTCGACTTCAACTCAATTTAATACTTCAACATCGCAGACTATCCACGATGAATGGGACGACGACGAAGAAGATTCAGAAGTACTGGTTACCGTAGAAGGAGAGGTGCTACCTAAAAGAACACGTATATTTATCTTTATATCTTAAGAATTAATTTCGACATTAACACTATTTTTATTGATTTTTATAGCTGAAGAAAAAGCCAAATTTAACAAATTGAGATCTGAACATTATAATATGAGGGAAGCTTTAATGAGAGGAAAGCAATTATCAGAACTTAGCGATGAGGATGATGAATAGATTGTTATGATTTATTCTATGTATATTTCATTAAGACACATTACAATTTTGACACTTGTTTAATAATTTAAACCCAATTTCATCTATTTATGATTAAACAATATTATTGGCATCATATAGTTTTGTATTGATTAAGATGTAATAAAGCTATTAAATATAAAAATAAGCACTCTTTGAACTTATTATATAACCCAATAAACTAATTAATCCACTTTTACTATACTAATTTTTCAAATAAAAGTATAAACGATAAATAAATGATAGATTTTGAATTAAGTAATATGTGCTTGTATAGTATTAATCTATTATTTTTATTCTTCAACTCAAATCTAAATTTACTATCAAAATAATGAAAATTACCGATATAGTTTTATATATTCAAGTTAAATTACATTACTTAAAGTGGTGTCAACAGAAAATGACAATAAATTAATATTAGTATATATATATCATGCTATATTTAGGTATTTTAATCAATTTATATATTTTGAAAAACAATTCTAAATCAATAAATAATTATTTATGTGTATAAAATATAGATTAAACATCCCTTTAAAAGCTCATAGTCATTAATTTTATAAAAAAATAAAAGATTAGATATAATGTGATTTATTAATACTATCTATATCAATAGATTATATCCTAACTATTGATCAAATATATATATATATATATATAAGAGTTAAAATTATTTTCTTTTTATAAAATACATACAATCGATAATTTATTTTAGAAATTATTATGAAATAAACTTAAGAATTTGTATTAGAGTATTGATCATAAAGTTTATTAACATTCATATTAGTTTCATTATTAAAAATTAATAAAATTAATGACTATAGTTTCAATTCAAAAGCACTTTATTATATTGATAAAAACTTTATAACCCATTATCATAATATACATTAGAGTTTTATAAGATATTAACGATTGGTTCATATTACTCGTATTATAATAATCAATGTTAATAGCTAAATAAGCTGTTTTTTATCAAAAAGATATATATTATTGTTTTACCATGATTATTAAATTTGAAGGTTGAAACAGCTTATATCTATCATAATTTATACATAACTCAATTAATTTTTGATTTATAAATAAAATGTTTATAATACTTATCATTGATGAACTAATCTAAAAAGCTATTTATTACAATGGTTATATAATCATGAAATCAAGCTCAATTAACAAATCGAGTAGGACTATAAGAAATTTAAAGTTGGTAATATTATATTATTGCATATCATTAGGTTGTAGTTGTAGAAATTGATATTCTCATTAATATAATTAATAAATAAAGAATTTATGTTAATTGAATATTTTAACTTAAAACTGAAAATTTGATTACCAAATATATTAAAATTTATGAAAAAAAGAAAAATAGCAGCGAGAGGTTTCGATCCTCCGACCTCGGGGTTATGAGCCCCGCGCGCTTCCTCTGCGCTACGCTGCTTCTCTATCTATTCATATTTTAATATTTAATAATTTACTTAATATTCTTATCTTTATTTCCTTACACAAAATGATTTAATTTCAATTCAAATTATATTAAAAATTTTATTATTAGAGAATTTTGATCTTTGTTATCAATTCAATTTAATTTTCACATTTTTGGAATGCTACATTCATCTGAATATTAATTATTATTGTCTAGTATTTTGTAATATTATATTTATTATTTTTAATTATCATTATCATTATTTAATATTGTTTTATTAAGATAATCATATTTTGAACTTGTGCATGTCTTATTCTAATCGTTCTGAATTGATTAATATATAACCAAATTTTTATTTATTCTAACGAGTTTAATTTTTCATAATAAATAACTTGCATTACTATTTAGATATGACTTTTCGATTAAAATAATCTTTGCATTTAATTAAATATAGTAAATTTTGAATAGATTCCAAGTTAAAATTTAGATATTAATCTCTTGAAATGATATAAATTATTATTTTAATACTGATAATTGGTTTAATAAATGCTTATTTGTAGTGAAATTTATCATAGCATTAATTGTAATAAGTTTAATCACTGGAAATATTAAATATAGAATTGCCAAATTGGGTAATATCAAGTTATTTCTTTAGTTTTGAAAACTATTTATCCTTTTTATTAAATGTTGCCAATTTAATAAGATAAACTTTCGTCAATTAGTTAAAATAGCCATTTATATCAACTAAGCACATCATATGAATCTCACTTACTAAATAAAATAGTTCGTCTTATTATTAAATCCCAAAATCTATAAATCATGAAGATAATATACAAATATATTAATTGAACGAATATATTACTGGAGATTTATGTTGACTGTATTGGATGAATTCATAAGTGGAATGAGAAAAAGAAGGGAAAATAAACCTAATGTGATCACTTTTATCCAATCAAATGATATCATATAGAAATCAAATAACCTCATTTGAACTCCATCCACACAAACAGCAGTAAAAATAAAAAAATATAGATGTGACAGTATAAATTGGATTAATGTTAGTAGAAATTACTCATATTTTCAACTTATACACTTGAATCATTTGATTGCCAATTATTTGATATTAAATAAGAGCATTTTTAGTTGCTTTCTCTACTATCTATCTACATTAAACAGGTTTAAAATTTATTTCCATTCAAAAACCATTCAAGAACTATTCGGTGTTTGTGATTTAATTCTCTTTTCAACAAATATTGATTCGCATTTTAATATAATTCAAAAAAGTAAAGTATATCATTCATTATCATGGCCTTAAGTCAAGAATCTATCATCGCCATTTCATGTGGCTCTATACTTGGATTGGTAATCATAGCATCTGTTGTAGTTTATTTTACTAGAAAGTCTTCACGTACTGAAGGTAATTGATAATCAGTTCACCCCATTTTCAAATTTTAATCTTGTGCATAGATTCAAGACTGCTTCAAGATCCTGAAAATTCTGTTCAAACTTCAGTCGATCAAACTCAAGCCAATTACAACACCTTTCAAAATTCTTCAACCAATTCAACAGCACCTTTAGTATCAGTTGTTGTTACTGAGCAAATAACAACTGATCGCAAATTATCCCCTCAGATCAATCAAACTACTCAAACTAATACCGACTCAATTAATCAAAATGACCAGCTAAACAGACCTTCTAGCCATTTCGAAGGACATGATCACTTGACTGACTCTCAAGAAAACTCAGGTCGTTCTTCACCTGACTTGCAAGAACCTAAAACTCCCGAGCCTATTCATTTAGAGGCATCCCCTCAAGGAACTTATCGAGATAATATAGTTCTTAAGGGCGAGAAGTCTCAGAGAAAGAAAGCCAAAAAAGGTAAATACAATCCAATTCACTAAAACATAGCTAATATCTTATAAATTAGGCGGTAAACTTTCTACAAAAGGAAAGAGGAAGTCAAAGAATAACTTATTCTGATCCCGATACTCGTCTATACTAACATCCTGTCAATATCAATTATTCTATCTCATTTCTTTTCATTACAAAAATGTCCTAATTGGCTGGAATTTTTATGTGCGAGCACATCAAATGATATTCTAAATATGATTTTCTCCCCTAATCAACCCTATACTTTTGACTCTCTTTTGTCTATATATATACACTCTATTTTTTTATAATTACAGCTAATATAAACATCGAATGTTAGTGAAATTATTGATTCATTGATATAGCTCATTCATTGATTAATAAAAATATTTAATTCGATATGCAGTTTATTTAATTTACACTAATTCTAATTGTCTGACAATATACAATAAAAATAAAGTAGCTAAAGACATAATGCCTATAGTATTCACAAATCCATCAAGATTAGGAAGATCCATTCCTGGAACTGTCACGTTCATTCCCATTAGCAGCGATCCAAGGGAAAAGGGCAGAATGGCCCAGGTTAGGGCTGAAAAAAATGCCAGTTTATCGTTGAATGCAGTTGCCGAATATGTCAATTCGAATTCCCAATTCGTCTTTTGCAGTTCGAAAGATCTTTCAAGAATTGTTTGAAGTAGTTTTGCTTCTCTTAGCATGGCAACTATCTGTGTAAAAGAGCTATTGATCCAAATTTCAATATCTGTTGAATCAAGCAAATTGGATCGACTGGCCGAGCGAGTTAGTCCTTTTTCCAAAGACTCTGCATGTAGCTGCTGCAAATTCGATGACCCGGGAAGATCTGTGAGAGAAGGGACGGGTGATAAAGAACGAAAAGAAGGAACAGGTGACAAGGAGCGCGCAGGAGTACTAATTTGAGAAGATACCTTTGAGGAATAGATAGAAGAGGGTCGATTGGCTGTAGTAGAAGGGATTTTACCAAATAGAGTTAGAAGACTATTGAAGAGACCGGGTTTCATATCTAGTAACTCTACAAAGTCGGATGATATTTTGCGTAACTGTGTTAATCGAGGTGGTAGCTGGTTTTCACCTTCTTTGGGTGAAAAATGTCTCGTTATTCCTTCAAAATCTTCAGATATTAAATAAAAATCATTGACAGCAATAATTTCTTGTTCTAGAAATTTTAGCTGCTTATCTAAATGCTCTATAAAGCTATAAAGCATTACACTACCAACCCAATCTGGTAACAACTTTGTTCTAAAATCTGGTTTTTGCAACATTGAAAGTACTGAATCTTGAATAGAGTGATTACCATAATCAAAGGTGACAATACAATTGGAGTGTATGACATTATAAACATAAGTATACTGGGGATCAGGAATATCTCTCCTCAAGTTAATTGGCTCATCCGTTCTAGTAGCACTATCCATATCTAATTCAATTAATTTAAAAGATGTAACATAGTAGTTTTGGAATTCTTCGCACTTTTCAACTGGATCTTGGATTAGCAAATCTTCCAAAGTAAGGGGATGAAGCTTTAACATCTAATAAATCTCAGTTATATTTATATTAGATTAGTATTAATAGAAATTACCTGAGAAATTAATTCAATTTCAAAAGAAATCGGTTGAAATATATATAGCCAATAGTGAGGTCCTTGATTAGAAGTAGAATTGAGTATAGATTCTAAATGACTAATATGTGCTATTTGTATAGGTTTACTCGGGTTCCTGACTAATAATATTCGAGTGGTTTCAGGTACCTAAATTTATGATAAATTTAACATTGTCAAAGTAATTTAATATTATGTAAGTTACAGTATACTGCTTAGATAACTTAGATAATGAAGTTGAACTACTATTAATTAAAGTATCATATGAAGAGTATTGAGACTGTTTCAATAGCGGGGTATTCTCTTCATGTGTATTCATAAGTTCAGAAATTGAGCTCAAATTAAAAATAGGATGATATTTTATTTTATCTATATCATATTTGTTAGGCATTCTCTAACAAAATAAATATTTAAGAAATAGTTATTTATTTTAAAAGAATATTTATTATTATTATTATTATTATTATTATTATTATTAATTAAATTAAAAAATTACAAAAGTGACAAGCATTTTAATGACATAAATAATTTATATTAAATTTAACTCATGTATATAATATTATGGGTTTATTATTTTTTATTATCCTTTGTTTTCATCAATATTTTCAAAGCCACAATATTTTATTCCTCAAAAGTATAACCAAATTAAAGAAAATTCATATATAGAATTTAATATTTCTTTCTACAATAAATATTCTATTTAGATTTCTATGTAATAATCCTGGTTTTCTAGACTATATTACTGACCTAGCTTGAAAGCTGAATTTTCATTAATATATGAATATTTGGTTCACATGATATTTTTATAATATATAATTAAAGAAATCAACCAAAATATATTAATAAAAATAACTTATTTAATCTTCCATTTGCACAATAATTATATTTCAAAAATTTTGAAATTAGTAATTCATTTATACTAGATTAACTTATAATTTGAAGTAAAAAATAATACTGTATCTTTAACAGAAAAATAATCAGTTTAACCTTTTTCTATAGCAAAATGTCTTACCATATACAATGTTTAGCTTGAAATTTATCCTTATAATATGTTATATAATATATAACTCAAGTATAAAATACTCTTGATAAAAACTTATCACAATTAATTTACATTTACCAGTATTATTGTATAGTTATTTGAGTTCTATTGGCTATTCTTCTATAATATAATGATAAATCAGAATTTGTATAATTAGAAACAGTTTAAATATCTAACAAAAATATTAATCAAACATATATGTTGCATTAAGTTTTTAATATTAAATGAATCAAAAATATATTTTAATTTATATTGAAAGTAGCAACAATAATAAATAATTCAAAATATATAATAATAATATTGATTGATATATTTTGCTGAAATATCGATTATATAATATAATACTTAAATCTTATTATCCCTGTTAAAAATAATATTTAGAGTATTTACATTACTGAAAATTTGAATTTAACTATTCCTTAAGCATGAATTGATAATATTTTTATTTGGTTGATTTAATTTGGAATATCATATTCAACACTGATTTTCATATTAATTTTAATCTGATAACTTAATTGAAATGATATTTGTAAAACTATAGAAAAATTACAAGGATTATTTTATTGTATCGATTTACAATATTATACTTTTAGTGTTACATTATTACGTTTGAGAATTTTATAAACTTTGAATTTATCTCATATTGGAATGGCCAGATATAAAAAATATATGTTATAACTAATATAGTAATGTTATTATATATCAATATATAAATAATATGTCAAACCTTAAATCATATATTGTTATATATTTGAACTCAATTTATATATTAATCAGATACTTTAATTTCTATTTTCAATATATTTATTTTCTTTGAAATTAAATCACCCAGTGATTCCATAATGATATTTTCCAAGTATTAATTAAATAATGCAATTATTAAAAATTTCAAGAATAATTAATTACTTTCATAAACAGATATACTGCCACTCAAATGCAAACTATTAAATCAACCAAATTTATGGTATCAATTAAATTTATTAAAAATGATTGTTATATTCTAATATTGGGTACAATTGGAAGAATAAACTACATAGCATATATTTAATGTTAAATTATATATAATTTCTCCTCCTTATATTATCATATCATATATTTAATAATATCGTGTAATTGTCCGGTAATAAAATCTGATACATATTTAATATTATTATTAATTTTAAAAAAAGTTTAAACCAGAATAAAGTTGCTTATATCAAAAACATTCATTTATTTCTTTCAACTAAAGAAATATATTTTGCCCGTTACCGTAAACATATTAAGTTTATTACCTTTTTAGTTTAAAGTATTAATTATCTCATAATAGAAAAATACAACTAAAATATGATCTACCAATCAATAGTAATTGATGGATTTGCACAAAAAAGCAACAAATAACACTAATACACAGTTTCTAAATTATTTAGTATCATTTTATTATTACTTGGAAATGAATTTTTGGTTTCAATAGATTTCAAAAGATCTAATGTTGAATAAGTTAAAACCGATAACATAATACAGGATTATAAATTAATTTATAAAATTGATATATTTTTATAAATATTTACATATATCTTATAATATATTTATTCAATTTTATTACTACTTAAATTTAAATTAATATTAATTTTAGGAATTTACTTTTCTCAATGTAGGTTGGTATATGAATTGATACTTGGATAGTCAATAAAGTTTGTATTCATTTCATTAAAATCAATTAATGTGATTAAAAGTTTAATAGAACCAATAAATCTTAATAAAATAACTTCAATAATATAGTATTTTATAATCGGCAAATTATCAAATTTGTATCATCATTAACTTTTTATATTGTACTGTATATTTTCAAGTGGTGATATAGTGACCTCAGGGTTTGAACTGAACCATTCTATTGGAGTTAAAATTTTATCCAAGGATTCAAGCGAAATCAAACTTAATTCACCTGCATAGGTGATACGGAGTATAAAGTTGGTATATAAAAGGACGATGAATTCACATCCAAGTCAAAGGATTAAACAGTGTTTTAAAATCCTTTCATCCAAATATTTAAACTGCAAAAGCCTTAATTAATTGAAACAATAGTTGATTTATAAAATATTATCAGCTGAATAATGAGTATTGTTCGATTTTTAAATATAGATGAGATACATGTTATTCGCTCTATTTTAGGTGGTTGTATTTTATTCTTCGGTTTAATCTCTCTTTACATCAAAGAAAGATTATTTCTTTCTGAATCAAGTAAGTCTACTATTAATATAATATTACAATTCACTCAATAATATTATTTAGTGGTTGCTATACTATTTGGTATAGTTGTTGGACCAGTAGTATTGAATTTTATTGATCCGTATCAGTGGAAGCAACTCGACTATATCACTTTGGAATTTTCTCGACTTGTAATAGGTATTCAAGTTATGGCAGCTGGTGTATCTCTTCCCAAAAAGTATGTACTAAAAGAATGGAAATCTCTATTCGTCCTATTATTACTTGTAATGATCTGTATGTGGATGATATCAGCAGGTTTAATTTGCGCTTTCTTCCCTCTGTCATTTTTAGAATCTTTAGTGATTGCAGCTTGTATTACACCTACTGACCCAGTATTAGCCAATTCCATTGTGAAAGGTAAATTTGCTGAGAAAAAGGTACCGATTCACTTGAGAGACATATTGTCTGCTGAGAGTGGTGCCAATGATGGATTAGGGTTTCCTTATATGTTCTTTGCTATTTTTTTACTTGTTAGTAAGTCGCCTGGACAAGCCATGGGATACTGGTTTGGTATGAGTTGGGGGTATCAAATCCTACTATCAATTATAGTTGGTATATTGGTAGGATATATTGCTCGAAAACTCTTATACTATGCAGAACGAAATGAACTCATTGATAAAGAGTCATTTCTTGCTTTTTGGATGGCATTAGCATTATTTTTAATTGGTGTTATGAGTATGATAAATAGTGATGATTTATTATGCTGCTTTGTAGCTGGTAATTCATTTACCTGGGATGATTGGTTCCGTGTTGAAACACAAGAAGCTTACTTGCAAGGAGTAGTGGATATGATTTTCAACTATTTGTTCCTTATTTACTTGGGCACAATTATTCCGTGGACAAATTTTTCAGTACCTGAATACAACATTCAAGTGTGGAAACTGGTAGTTTTAGCAATTCTTATCCTTATACTCTGATGATTGCCAAGCCTTGTAGCAATATATAAGATTATCCCAGCAGTCAGAACCTTCAGAGAAGCAGTCTTTGCTGGATGGTTTGGGCCTATTGGTGTCTGTGCTATTTTCTATGCTATGATTGCTTTAGAAAAGCTAGAAGGTGCTGAGAATCAAGGATTACATTTGAATGTTATATATTATTACTTTGTAATTTAAATAATGGGAATTTTTTGCAATTGAAAAAAAATAACCATTTTAATATATAAAAAGTAAAAATAATAATTTGTTTTATTTCTAATAACTTTTTGCTATACTTTTAGCAAAAATCTAACACTTAAAAAACAATTCTTTTTATTAAAGACTGAAATTTGATATTTCACAAACTAATTAAATTTTCCTGTAGAAATTTTCTTTCTTGTAAGCTAGTTTTTTAATTACTTAAAACAATTATAATTACATAGGTTATAATTTAAAGAATATACTAGATATAGTAGTTTTTTCTAGTTATTTTTAATTAAAAATTTTTTTACAACTTTAAATTTATATATTTTATAATTATCATGTAAAATAATAGGTTTTTTTAAATTTATTAAAAATACTAATTAAAAATAGTTTTATTTTAAAAAAATATAAAGTTTATTATTAATTAATTTTCTTTTAAAAATTAAATAAGAATAATGTATGTTATTATAATTTATTATAATAATTAACATTTGTTTATTAATAAAGTATTTATTTAAAAGAATTTATAAAGGAGGTTAATTTAACTTAATCTAACATTTTAATTTATATTTTAATAAAAAATTATATAAAAAAATCTAAGATTTATTAATTATAATAATTTATTATAAAAGTTTTAGTTTCTAGTTATACTTTAATAAATTTTATTTAATAATAACTACTCTAGTTTTTTTTAAGTTTTAGTTAAATTATAAGGTATTTATTTTATATTTTTATTAATTAATTTTAATTTAAACTTTAATATATATAAATTACTTATGTAACTAATATTAAAATATCTTAATAATTCTTTAACTAAAATAAAAAAATATTTTTTAATATGTTTTTTTTTATTTTATTAACAATTAAAAAAATAATAGTTGAAATTAGTTTTTTAGATTTTAATAAGTTTTAGGTAGTTTTTTTTTAGTTTTAAAATAATTTACCTAGTAATAAATTGTTAATTTAAATAATACTTTATTATTAAAACTTGTTTATAAATTTTAAATGATTTTCAAGGGTTTATAGTTAAGTTTTACTAATACTAAAATAAAAAACTTTTGATGGTTACTATTTAGTTTAAACATAATTAAATTAAACAACTAATTTTAAAAAATTATTTTTTTAATCAAAAAAGTTATTATATATATATATATATATATATAATTTAAAAATATTTATTTTCTTATTTGTTTTGTATATATTTTTTTATTTGAAATTATTAATATGTTTGAAAAATCAGAAATTAAAAAATTTCCCATTTCTTCAATTCTATAGTAATATATTATACCAATTACATTTTTATAGTATTATCTTTAATTGTTGTTCATGGTATTACTATTCTATTATTTTAACTTGGTAAAGCTATGAAATTGTGTAGTGCCATTACAACTAACATTTTATAGAATATTATTCAATGTTTGCCTAATATTCAACCAGGTAAAGAGATCATTATTAAAACAGTATCTGATGTGTGGAACAATGTAAATATTGATACAAATCAAGGTGATTTAGAAAAACAATCAAGTATATCTTGCCTTTCTACACACTCTGAAAATGTTAGTGTAATGGTCAAGATGAATGGTGAGGTAAAATATAGAGGCTCTGTAGAATTAGAATATACTAGACAAGCCTTGGAGGATAACTCAACTACTTCCAATTATTAATGCTTAATTAATAATATCAATTATATCAAATTAAGGTAATAATAAAGGAAATATATATCATTTTACAATATCCTTAATTTTTATACTTTTCTATATACGATTGTATAATAATATTTTTGCTTCAACATATATTGGTTTAAATTTTCATTATTACTTACTGAATGATACATCATGAATATTTATATGCTTAAATGAACAATGTGGAGAAATTTCCTCTTCAAATAAATAACTGCAATAAAACATCATTTCCAGTTCACATATAAATAATCCTTGTTATCATTCATTTATCTACAAATGATGTAATACAATGTTATGATAAATATTATATTCGTATACTCAATAAATGAATCATTTAATATATTTATTTTAAACTATTAAATATTTAATCAACTATTTTTAAAATGAATGCTAACGCAAAAATAAGTTTATATGTTTTATTACAACGAATAATTAAGTAATTTTAAATACTTAAAATTTTAGAATTATTGATTATTATTACTCAACAATTTGTAACCAATAAAAAATTCATAGTTTCTAGAAATATCTTTTTATTTTTATGTATAACTTTTATTTTCCCAAGTATAATTGTTTAAAGAAACAGAAACGTGTCAAGAAAAATAAAAACTATTGCTTCAAAATCCTGAATTATCAATAGAATCTTCCACTAAATCCACTAATTTGGTATTTTTTTAAATGTGTTGTGATTTATAATTTAGCAGGATGATTAGGAATTTTGTTAGAGAGTTTAACCACAAGATCGGATTAAATCCATTTGCTTAATCAATTATCCACAATTAAACGTTGAAAATATTTCCTTATTTGGAAATTTTGAGTTCAAGTAATAGGTTTGAGAGTTGCATTATAAAGAGAAGGTCAATATATACCAGTTGATGGGCTGATATACTTAGATTTTCATGAAATTCAGGGGTGAACTTGAGGTATCATTGCTTTTGGCTAGTTCCAATTATATATTTTTATCTACTTTCTACTCTTGGATGGAGTGTGTATAAAGATCCATGCTTTTGGTAAATGATTCTTGTTTAATGAGAAAATTGAAGTTTCTTTTGATTTAACTATAAATTATAAAGTTGAGGTTGAATTTGTTCAAGTTTTTAATATTTATAAAAATTTTCTACCATAGATTTCATCTATTTTTCTATGGCAATATGAGTTTAATAAGATTTTATAATACGGACGAAATCCATGTAATATGCGCTATACTGGGCGGGTTCATTCTATTTTTTGGCTTAGTCTCTCTATTTGTTAAAGAACGATTATTTCTTTCCGAAGCATGTAAGTTAATACCAGTGCTATATAGCAACAATCATACTAATCTTTATTTTAGTGGTAGCTGTAGTATTCGGCATTATAGTTGGGCCTATAGCACTGAACTTTATTAACCCTTATGAGTGGACTAATATCGACTATGTCACACTCGAGTTTTCTCGACTTGTAATAGGTATTCAAGTTATGGCAGCTGGTGTATCTCTTCCCAAAAAGTATGTACTAAAAGAATGGAAGTCTCTATCCGTCCTATTATTACTTGTAATGATCTGTATGTGGATGATATCAGCAGGTTTAATTTGCGCTTTCTTCCCTCTGTCATTTTTAGAATCTTTAGTGATTGCAGCTTGTATTACACCTACTGACCCAGTATTAGCCAATTCCATTGTGAAAGGTAAATTTGCTGAGAAAAAGGTACCGATTCACTTGAGAGACATATTGTCTGCTGAGAGTGGTGCCAATGATGGATTAGGGTTTCCTTATATGTTCTTTGCTATTTTTTTACTTGTTAGTAAGTCGCCTGGACAAGCCATGGGATACTGGTTTGGTATGAGTTGGGGGTATCAAATCCTACTATCAATTATAGTTGGTATATTGGTAGGATATATTGCTCGAAAACTCTTATACTATGCAGAACGAAATGAACTCATTGATAAAGAGTCATTTCTTGCTTTTTGGATGGCATTAGCATTATTTTTAATTGGTGTTATGAGTATGATAAATAGTGATGATTTATTATGCTGCTTTGTAGCTGGTAATTCATTTACCTGGGACGATTGGTTTCGTATGGAAACACAAGAAGCTCACTTGCAAGAAGTAGTGGATATGATTTTCAACTATTCGTTCTTTATTTACTTGGGAATGATTATCCCTTGGTCTTCATTTTCAGCTCCCGAATACGACATTCAAGTGTGGAAACTCGTCGTTCTCTCTATTCTAATCCTTATATTTCGACGATTGCCAAGCCTTGTAGCAATGTATAAGATTATCCCAGCAGTCAGAACCTTCAGAGAAGCAGTCTTTGCTGGATGGTTCGGGCCTATTGGTGTCGGTGCTATTTTCTATGCTATGGTTGCTTTAGAAGAATTGGAGACTCCAGATGCAGCTGAATCAAATTTAAAAGTGACTCACTACTTAATGCCCATTGTGTTCTTTGTAGTATTATCGTCCATTGTAGTTCACGGCATTACTATTCCATTATTCTATTTGGGTAAAGTTGTAAAGTCCCGTAGTATTATAACTACACAAACTGTCCATCACATTGTGAGTAGATTGCCCACAGCTGGATTGAGTCGTGAATTTAGCTCAAAAGAGAATTCTGCTATTGCATCAGATTTGTCCAAGAAGTCAAGTTTATCACAGAATTTGCCAGATCTGGAAAAACAAAATAACATTGGTTTGATTTCTGAGGATGCTAATAAATCTTTGGATATTACTATCAGACAGGATGGTCAAGTTGTGTATAGAGGATCCATTGATGCTGCCTCTTTGCATTCTAATCAAGATACTGCAATTCCAAATCAAATAGAAAAGCCAAAAAGTCAGGCTCAAAACCCATATTTTAATTAATCAAATTTAAACAATACACTAATAAAATATTAATTAAAATTAAATTTTATAATTTGACTAGTAAGATATAATATTAAAAATATAATTAACAATCAAAGTATCAATAAATTGTTAAATGATTATAAAATTTTAGTCCAGTTGATTATCGGGCAACATATAAAAATTTAGTAAGAGAAGAACAATGGATAATATATGCTACTGTAGGATTGATCGAATTTAGGCTAAAATTTAAGTTATGTTTAGAATACAAAAAAGTGTATTTTATTATTAGAACATGAAATCTATCTTAAAATTTCCAAATCGTAAACTACATAATCAGAATTAGTAGCGCCATAATTTCAAAGTACGATCTTTGCCGCCAGAAGAAACTTTATCACCTCCTGGGGACCAGTCAATTGCATAAACTTCATCCAAATGGCCAGGAAGATTGACCTTCAATTTTCCAGTACGATAATCCCAAACTTTACATGTGGCATCTTTGGAAGCGGAAACCAGCATTCGTGAATCTGAAGACCAGCACACCTGGTAAACTGAAGAAACATGGCCTCTAAGATTTTTAATAAACTTACCAGTGCTAGCATCCCACACCTTCACAGAGTTATCGAAAGATGCAGAGGCAATTAGACGACCATCAGGTGAAAAATTCACATGGTTGACAATCTTTTGATGACCTGTCATCCTTGCCAAAGGCTTGTCATTCTTAAGAGGATCCCAAAGGAACATGGTAAAGTCATCGGATCCTGTTACCACTCTTTCCCCATTAGTTTTGACCACTTCATTGTATCTCTCGAGTGCCTTGGCTTGTCCTTCTTCAGGAGTATCATATCGCTTACCTGTATGATCGAATTGCCCTGTCCTAAGTACGTAATCTGTGCTTAAAGCAATTGTATTGACCCAGTGAGCATGGCCTGAAAGTGATTTAATCAAAGATCCGGTGGCTGGATTCCATAACTTAACAGTACGATCTTGGGATGTTGTATAAATAATTCCTTGTGGAAATTGAGCCAAATCATTTCCACCACCCCATTTGACACAAGTAACGCTTGATGTGTGAGATGAAAATGTCATAATTGTCGTCC
Organism: Conidiobolus incongruus B7586; assembly: GCA_000697335.1. Classification (NCBI taxonomy): domain Eukaryota; kingdom Fungi; phylum Entomophthoromycota; class Entomophthoromycetes; order Entomophthorales; family Conidiobolaceae; genus Conidiobolus; species Conidiobolus incongruus. The sequence continues at coordinate 32,707 of JNEM01008461.1, forward strand.
TCCTTACTGTATCCCAAATTCTTACTGTACCATCTTTGGAAGCAGTGGCTAATCGAGGATTCTTGGGATTAATATGATAAGGCTCCCAAGCTAAGCTTGTCACCCATTTTCTGTGACCATTGAGAGGATTTCCGATCATTTTACCAGTTTTAGGATCCCATAAACGTACACTTTTATCCATGCTGCCTGAAGCTAGCATACTGCCGTCAGGAGCCCACTCAAGACACAAAACCCAGTTAGAATGACCTTGGCAAGTAAACTGTGGTGTTTCAGTATTGAGATCCCAAAGACGAACAGTTGTATCGCCAGATCCAGTAGCAAGGTATGAGCCGTCAGGAGAGAAGCGACAAGATAACAGAGCTTCTGTATGGCCACTTAAAGTTGAAGAGCATCGAGTAACTGCTCTTACGCGAAATACAGCTTGAGGGTGATAGACAATAGTTAAAGAGTCTTCGGTTGATTTTTTTCCACTTTGGATTAAATCTTCATAAACACTACGAATTACTTCAGTTTGATCAACTTGAAATGAATAAGGCAAAGGCTCTTCCTAAATTAAAGTTAATATAATGAGTTCGAGTTAATTTTACATGTACTTACATTGTTAAGTAATTTATTCAATAGTAATGTTAATTGTTGAGGAGTGATCTGAGCAGGAATACTTAAGGGTGGGCCAGTAACCTCACCATCGGCTGTTTGGAATCTAGCCGACACAGTAGCTGTGGCTGAAATAGCTGCATTTTTAGAGTCATCAGGACCAATCTGATCTTGTACTTTCCTTTTTAAGGGTACGGAACTCATTTTTTTATATTAAATTTGATCAAATATTAGTATTGATTAAATCAGATATGCATTAATCATGTAGACAATTTATCAGCCATCCCTTTAATAACAAATTCGAATTGTGGGATTGGATAATTCTTTATCAAGATATTTATCAATATTTGAAAAAATTTTGAACTGAATAAATGATAGATGAATATGAATATATACTTGGTGTAAGTTGGAAAAATAAATATATTGATTTTCTTAAATTTTAATATCTAAAATTTGATATACATATATTAATTACGTAAAGTTATTAAACGATAAATTACATTGAATTTCTAAATAAATTCAATATAAACACGATCCAGGTGGCCAACTATCATTATTTTGATAAGATGGATTTGAATAGATGTATATTATATAATATTAATAATCAAATAATTATGCTTAGTGGACTTGAAGTGTCACCATATAAACACTATGTTATTTTGACTATAGCGGTTTATTGAATTATTAAGATCTCATATATGGTAGAAAGTATTTTTTTGTATCACTATATGATATAATATTGGCTGAATACAATATGTATTTGAAAGGCAAAATTGACAATATATAATTGTAAATGAATAATAAGTATATTAAAATAATTTAATCAATTTAAAAAATACAATGATATATTTTATTAGACTATATTGTAAAAATGAATTTAAAAAGATGTGAGGAAGTAAAGAAATAGAAAATTTAGACCAATTTGACTTTCTTACGAAGAGATTCTTTGTAGGCTTCAATACCACCTTCAGTCCATTCTGTAATACGGCCATTATCAACTAACCAAATGGTTTCGGCAACTTGACTGATCAATCTGAAGTCGTGAGAGACTAAAACCATACCACCGTCGAAATCGTTGATAGCTTTGGCCAAGGAGTCGATTGACTCCATGTCTAAGTGATTTGTAGGTTCGTCTAATAATAAGATGTGGGGTCGAGAGAGGGCCATTTCAGCAAAGACCAATCTGGATTTCAAACCATC
>JNEM01008463.1:0-13363 GCA_000697335.1 Conidiobolus incongruus B7586
TTTAACATTGTGAGGATTTTGACGTAATAACACTTTGTTGAGTAAGAAAGGTCTTCTGTCCATTAATTTTTCAAATCTCAAAAGTCTTAAATCAAGTAAACTGGTATCAAAGTCAATATTGGCATTTGGATCTTCCTCTATGAGTTGTTGTTTCTCCATATCGGAAGCCAATACAGACTCTTCAAAGTTGGTATAGGCATCAAAAATCTGAGAAAAATCTCGAACTGTTGTAACGGTTTCCATAGCCTCTTCAAAAACATCTCTAGCCTTGTCGAATTGACCCAATAAAATCCAATATTGACCCAATGAGCACCACAATCTTCCCACTTGATCGGTGAATCGAGCAATTCCCGATCTTAAAATAGCCTCAACTTGAAGACGACGGATATCAGTGGGATGACGACAGATTAAGTCACACAACTCTGACCAAATTTGATAAGCAGTCTTCTTCCTAGACGAAGCGATATCTTTATCTATCATTTTAGCTAATTGGACAGCAGCTTCGTCGTACTGATTCAAAGCAATCAAAACTTCTGCCAAATCTTCAATTTTACTCTTCTCCAATTTGGTGTATCTCCGATAAAGATGAATTGCAGTTTCGCCACCGGCCCTCCTTGCGAACAGGAGAGCCACTTGCCAAATTCTGTGGTGCTGGGTAACTGGCAACGATCTCAAAGCGTGATCGATGATCCGTCTAGTTTTTGTAATATGGCCTTGAAGCATTAAAAATTGGATGTAGTTTAACCAAATTCTTGGCATCTTGTGCAACAGTAGAATCGCTCTGTCGAAACACATATTCACCTTATCATAACTTTCGCTATCCGTTATTGGATTATTATTTTTCACCACAAACTCTACTCTCTCCCTCAAATACATATTCCATAATTTATAACTCCCTGGTAACTGCTTAACGCTACGTTCAAAGAGAATAAAACGTTGGATTGGTGGTGAATTTTTTTTATACTCGAGATAGTGAATCCAACTATTCAATTGATTGGGATTGCGTAAAATTTCTTGTTCGTATTGAATTTCGGCGTCAGTCTATAACAAAAAATGTTAATAAAATATTTGCAATATTAGTGATAAATAATTACTAATTGTAAAGAACCCATTAGTATCAATAAATATGGTATGAGTTATAAGATTAATAAAACAAATTTTTATATTTTAAATAAATTTTAATATCTAAATTTATAATTTTAACTTTGGAATTAATTTTACTGACCCATTTGTTCTCAATTAAGCATTGATAAATTATAATTCAAAGAAATTCCAAAATTGGAATTATGGGTTGATCCCATAACTCTTATTCCATAATATTTTTAAGATATAATTAATTATTAGTCGACGTAAGTTTTATTAAGTCATCTATTTATTCTCTGTATATTAACATTTGATCTCCAATATTTTATTTTAAATTTTTAATATCAATATTGAATTATTCAATTCCCCTCAAAATCATTCAATATCTATATTAAAAATTTATTTAGACATTTGACCATCTATCAAAATGTCATCTGATAATTCGCAATCTCCCTCCAAAATATTGCGAGCTATCAAACTTGAAAAATCTCAAAATGCTACAACTTTACCGAGTTCGGGATCCAGTGAGACTTCTTTAATTCCTCTACATATTATCGACGCCCCAACCCAAAGGTACTACGCGGTAGCTTCAGTTATCCTACTCCAATCTATCAAGCTTATCTATATCCTGGATAGTGGTCTACTTTCTAGTGTATCAACCACCACGTCACCAGTTCTCAACTGGCTGTTTTGGACATTCTTTGATTCTCTTTTAATTACCGCTATTTATAAATTAAAGATTCCATGGTTTCAATTTTCCTTAAAAACTTGGCTGGGATTAATATTGGGTGTTGGTATTGTCAATTCTTTTTTGGTTATGACTATTTCTCAGGTAATTCAAATTAAATGATTGGTTTTATATTGTATTTTTAACTCTTTGATTGTCAGATATTCGCCATTTTATTTTATTTACCAAGAGCTTTGTCAAAATCGCATATAGGTAATTTCATATTATATATCTGATTTAAAGGTTATTAATATTTTAATTTTAGATCCTAATCATTTAATTAATGAAGAACAAACTTGGTCCAATCAAAATATTCCAATTAATAGTAATTTTACATTGAATGTTTTAAAACTATTTAATTCATCATATTTTTAGAATTAAACCAAGAACCTCATATTATTGGTAAACATATTATTAAATTTTTACCTGATAGGTAATCATTGATATTCTTTCATTTTATCTTTTATTAACCGTTTCTTTAGTTCTGTCAAAATCAATCCTGATCAAGAAAGATTCTGCTTTGCTCCCAATGACAGTAGTAAAACGATTCGTGTATTGATTAATGGAACTGATCCTGCCTCTTTGATTTATTCATACGCTCCGTTCCATTCCAAACCTGAAGATCGCAAGACCTACAGAGTCAATTTGAAGGAATTTTCCAAATCCCATATCATTGACCACGAAAAAGGAATCGTTTTTGGTACTTTTGATTTAACTTTGGAGCACCCCGGTTATTATTCATTAGTCAGCGTTATGGATACCCAAAAGCGCAAATTCAAGATTGACAGAGAGTTCTCCAATGTGATGATCCCTCAATGTCCTAAAGCCAATTTTGCTGATAATAAGAGTAGTAACATTGACAATCGCTGTTATTCTGATTCTTACTTGTTTAATTATCCTGTGTTGGTCGATGGTGTCCCTCCCCTCAAATTAACTTATTCTGCTCAATTCAATAACAGAAAGGAAAAGGAAAAGGTTATGGAATATCTGACTCCTAACATTCCTGATGACGCTTCTGCCGATTTCAGTGATCCCACTCTTCAACCTCCTCGTAGTTTTTCTGTTGATATTCCAGCTGTGTTGGATTCCGTTGGTCTTCATAATTATAGAATTAAACAAATTGAAGATGGTTTAGGAAATATTCAGACTTATGATTCTCGCTCTAGTTCTGATTCATCTAAGCTCAAATCAATCGAAATTCATCAAACTCCTCAGGTTATTCTGAGTTGCTCTAAAGACCAACCAGTGTTTGTGAAACAATATGATGAAGGATATTCCAAAAAAGATGTGCATGTCAACCTCAGTGGTAGCTATCCTTTCACCATTAAATATGGTTTAAAGAATCAGATTTCCGATGATGACTCTACTTGGGATTCCACTTTTACAAAAACCATTCATAACGAAAAGGAAAGCTTTATTACAGTTGATCAACCTGGTATGTATGGTCTCATCTTTGTTAAGGACAAGTTTTGTTCCAACGATCATGTTGAAGCCGAGACTTGCCCAATTCTCGCAAGTAAAAAGCCATCCGCTCAGTTGGATTTTGAGCCTATCGAATCAGCATGCCAAGGCAAATCTGGCGTTAAATTGGACATTTTATTTTCTGGTGAACCTAGCTTTACACTCTACTACAAAGAGACTTTAACTCCATTCGATTCGCCTAAGAATAAGATTACAACTGATCGCCAAATTACTGCCAACACTCTTCACTATGAACTACCTATTGAACCCTCAATTCCTGGTCATTACCACTTCAAGTTCTATAGAATTGATGACAACAATTATAACGATGTCAGCATTAATTATGAATTTACTCAAGAAATTCATCCTGCTCCTGATTTGAGGATTATTGGATCACCTAGTTTACGCACATGTACCAATGAAACCATCAAAATTCCTCTTGAACTTACCGGCAGCAAGCCATTTGACATCAAATATATCATCAAATCACCTTTTGAAGTCAAACAATACTCTAAAAAAGGTTTGAGCGACGGCCCGTTTGAGTTAGCTTTGGAACACGTCCAAATTTCTGGCAAGTATCTCGTCGAATTCACTTCTATTGAAGATAGTAGAAAATGCAAGATGAACAAACCCAACACCAAAATTAATATCGATGTAACTTCATTGCGTCCAACTGCTCAATTTAGCTGCATGGGTCGAGATATTCATGGCAGTTTGGTTCATGGACAAATCTTCTCCAGCCAGGGTTCTGACGGAAGATTGCCTATTAAACTCCAAGGTCAGCCTCCCTTTACACTCAACTATACTTTCAAATCCTCTATCACCAATGAAATTGAACAAAGAAGATTGGAAGGTATCCGCCAAAGGGATTTCATTCTCCGTGTTAGTGAGCCAGGAACTTACACCATTACTGGAGTTACTGATCAATATTGCTATACTTCCAATTTCAGTGAAAGAGGAACCCACATTTGTGAGTTCGATTACTACCCTAAGCCTAGTCTTAAATTGTTAACACCCGATAACTCTTTGGAATTACGTTCAGTTTGCCAAAATCAACCCAGTTTCTTTGAAGTTGAATTCAATGGAAGATCTCGTTATTCTCTTGATTACAAAATTCTCCGTTCTTCTGCCAAATCAGATAAATTTAGGTTAGTAGAAGAGAAAAACATTGAGACGATTAATCATAAATACAAGATTGATACTTTGACCAAGGAACCTGGACATTACAAATATCAATTCAGCAGCATTTCTGATCAAATCTACTCTAAATTGTCCTTGGAATCCGATTTAGAGGTGAGACAAATAGTTCATCCTCACCCAGACGCATCCTTCACTCACTTGCTCCCCTCTGCCCTTGTGCAAGAAAATGACAATCGTCAATGTGTCAACACTCATCTCGGTGACGCTTCTAATCCCATTGAAGTTATGCTTAAAGGCACTCCATCTTTCGAACTCTCTGCAAAACTAACTCACCCACATGGCACTGCTGAAGACCTCCAATTCTTCAATATCACTGACAGCACCTTCACTTTGACTCATCCCAAGAGATTATCCAACCCTGGTTTATATACTCTTGATTTATCTAAAGTGGTCGATGAAAACCAATGTGAATACCGTCCAGCTTCTAACAGCATGTTTAAATTCCAAGTAGATCCCATTGCCAAATTGAACGCTCACATTTCATCATCTGTCCATTACTGTGTTGGCGACCCCATGAGCTTTTCACTTGCAGGATCTCCACCTTGGTACGTGACCTACTCACTCAATGGCCAACAAGTGGTGGTTGACAATCATCTCAAATCCACTTTCAAGCGTGTCGCTGACAAGGAAGGCGTGTTACAAATCCACAAGGTCTGCAACATTCGCAAAGACCATTGCTGCACCCACTATGAAGACGAGCAAAATCATCTTAAGTATTATATCCACCCCATTCCTTCCGCCATAATGAGTGAAGGTAAAGTGGTTCAAAAACATATTCACGATGGTGATTCGGAAATTATTAAAATTAATTTCATTGGAAGTAAGTTAATTCCACAGTTGCATTGAACTCTACTAACTTTGGTTTAGCACCTCCCTTCACCTTCATGTACACCAGATCCGATCCCTACACCAACAAAGTTTACGAAACTCGCACTATCTCCAAAATCGACACCAACGAATACGAGCTGTTGGTCAAAGAAGAAGGTAAATCCTTTATTATTAACGGATTAATACAAAATATTGACTATTGTTATAGGTATCTTTGAAATTACATATGTAGCTGATCAATACTGTGAATATCCTAGGTCTGGATAAAAATAATAAAACATAATATATATATATATACTAATTTTTTTATTCATAATTGTTTCTATCACACGTAATAATCGAAATTGATATTGATTATATTTTGTTCGTTTCATTTAAATTATTTTTTTGATATTCAATTTTTCTTATTATAAAATTGTGAATATTATTTCTAAGCCAAAATTATATGATAAAAAATTCTAAAATATTTTAAGATAATTAAATGTTGGTTTTTTCTCATTTCCGCTGAATACATTAAATCTTTGTAATAAACAATTTGGAAATTGAATTGAAATTTGAAATTTGATGAGATCTATATTGTGATTGAAAATAAAAAATGTTGTATAATGCTATTGATGTAATAATTAAGATTTTTAAGACCGTATTTATATTGACGAATTGATAGTTAATATATTTGAATATTCAATATTATAGAAAATTAAAATGATATTGTAAAAAATAAATATCTTTGCCAAATAATTAGAATATAGAGAGAGAATTCGAGGCTCGATGGTTTAGTGGTATAATTCTCCCTTAGGGTGGGAGAGGTCCTGGGTTCGATTCCCAGTCGAGCCCTTCTCTGTTATGAGTTTCAAACTATTTTATTTTTCATGTTATTTCATATTTGAATAATACCCTTAAAATATAAATATCATCTTTTTTGATCAATAGAAATATTTTTAAAATATATAATGACATGTTATCTTTTAGTATTAATTTTGTTATTGATATTGTATGCAACTATTGAACCTTGATTATTGTAATTGTTCAGATTAAAATGATAAAATTTATTTTGGAACAAATAATCAAAATAACAATTTATCCAATTCTTTTTATTAATATATATATAAACTGTATACAATAAATATCAAGTTCTATTAAAACTTGATTGACAGACTCGTTCCTTTGTTAATCACTTGAAAGCTACGAATACGCTTTTGAAATATTAGAGTTTGAATTGTTTCGGTATTAGATTTTAAGATATTAAATGTGTTCAAATAATAATTAAATATTTAATAACAAGAAATGTAGTGCAAATAGTGAATATAAAGCAGGGTTCATCCCATTCCAATATCAAATATAGTTTTATTGTTCTTATATTTTTTATGATGAAAAGGATATATTTAATTTCTTTACTTTTGGCATGTTGCAATTCTCATATAAAAATGACAAACAAAATCTTTACCTAAAAGTAATATTCAAATGATCACAGTTATCATCAAATCAAATGTTAGATATTTTCTTGCATATGACCGATATTCATATCGATATTAATTGTCTCCAAGGTTCGATATTGGAAAGCTTATGCCATTACAATGACAATTCAACTGATACTGAAGTTGGAAAATTTGGAATTCAAAGGTCACTATGTGATACTCCCATTAAACTTGCAGAAGCTGTATTTGGCGAATTAGAATGTAGTTTTCCTGATATTGATTTTGTGTGGTATACTGAAGATGTAGTGAGACATGGTCGAGATTCAAAGCAATTCCGAATTGTTAAAAATATATTGAACGATCATATTGTAATTATGCAATATTACAATAGTGTGTTTAACACAAATCAAGTACAAATCATCCCAACCATTGGAAATAACGACCAAATCCTCCCAATATGAGTAATAATAAAATTTGCTATTTAAAGAACTGACTCAAATCTGGAGGCCATATAACTTAAAACTTTTTTGAAATTTAGTGCATATTATATGGATGTCATTCATGATGTATTAAGTGTTCTCAGTTTAAACGCTTTGTTATGGTATAATAAAAACAAATTGCTTAAGGATTGCACTGATGCAGAAGGATCGGGATTAGGCTAATTAAATTGGTTAAAGGACTATGTAAATCAGTTGAACCAAACTGGTGGGAAAAGTTTGCAAATTGGTCATGTTGGTCCTAGATCAAATATGAAGATTATTATACAATGAGAAATATGCTGAATTATATCAAAACCTCGTCACCAACTACTCTGAAACCGTTTTAATACAATATTTTGGTCATACCAATTTGGATTCTTTGGCCATTATTTATAAGAATTTCACTCCTAATAAGTATGAATCTGTTTTGATTGGTCGTGGTGGTATCAGCAAGATGATTCAGGAACTTGAACCTGTATCTGTGATTACTACTGGTTCAAGTATTATCCCGGTCTGCAATCTCTCCATTAGAAACTTTACATATAACCAATCTAGATAGCCAATTACTTCTTGGCAATCCAATCTCCTATGATCAATACTATACCAGCGTGCTCCAAGCTAACGGAAAAGATAACATTAAGTGGGAACCCCAATACAATATCAATTCTCAAAACAAACTAAATAGCTTAAATATTGAATAATGTAAGAAATTTTTAACCAAAATGTATAGCAACGCTGATTAGTTAAATGGTATCTATAAGGTTTACGTTACAGTTCATTCAAACTTAGATATTGCTGAAGATAATTAAATAATAAACTATATTTAATATCATTGCTTTATATATATATATATATATACGTATTTAATACTTACTAGAATAAGTATAATCATTAATATTATTATCTCTTTAACTAATTCAAACTATTAATTTTCTTTCACCAATATCAAATATAAATTTGATAATTTTACAAATTTAGTAATATTGTATTATCTGTTTTTTCTATTCTATACAATATCCGTAAAATAATATAATTGAAATATGATAATGTTTATACTGAAGATTAATAAATTATTTTATATTTAAAATATTCTCATTTGAATCAAAATTGTTGAAATCAATAAATGGGTTATTAAAATATCAATTTTAATCAATTTATAATTATTGGTAATTTATTAGATATAGTGTATTTATTTTGCATTAACTAGATTAATAATATTCTTAGTACCTTCTATTTGTTTTTTGGAATTCTCAATTCTAAATTATAGCAAATTTCTCATCTAACAATTTCAATATTATCAAAATAATATATCTCATTTAATATTCTGTGTACACATAAATATTAGAAATTTAATTTTATTATATGAAATAACAAAAAAATTCGAAAAAATTTAAATATACCAATTTATTTTATGTAATTATTATTAGAATACTTAATATTATTTATATATTAATATCATTAATCGTAATCGTTTCTAAACTGATTTCATATTTTTCACAAATTTAATAAATTTTGAAGACTTGTAAATACGTTCCGCACTTGGAAAAAAATTATTTACCATGCCACTACCCTATAATCCCATAATTTTTCACATATGGATCAAGTATTCTAAGCATAAACAGAACACAAGATTAGATAATAAATGTATAATTGGAATGTTTGGGTCTTAATTCTACGATGAATAGCCAAGTTAACAATTAAATAGAGCATTTAATAAATGAGAAGAAATAACAATGAATAAAATCAATACAAATAAGCAATCCACTTACCCAACTAGATGTATTATTTACATTACTGCCCTTATCCTTATTTTAATATTCAAACATTTTAATTTTTTATTCAATTCGTTATTCTCATCATGTTCTTACTCTCAACCAACGCTAAAAGGGAAATTCTTACACATGACCGATATCCATATCGATTCCAACTATCTCCAAGGATCAACATTGGAAAGTATATGCCATCGAAGAGGAAAGGTGAAGGATTCAAATGTTGGTAAATTTGGCGCTCAAGGTTCGCTATGTGATGCTCCCCCTGAGCTCGTTAAAGCTGTATTCAGCGAATTAAAACGTCATTATAGCACTAAGATTGATTTCATCATTGATACCGGAGATGTAGTTAGACACGATCGCGATCTACAGCAATCTCGAACTCGTAAGAATGTATTAGACGATCATATTCTAATGGTAAAATATTATAAACGCACTTTCAATTTAAATAGAGTTAAAATTATTCCAACTATTGGAAATAATGACGAATTCCATCATAATCAAAGCAATAACGAAACTTTACTCTATAAAAAACTGACTTATATATGGAAACCCTATAAATTAAATTTGACTGAAGACTTTTTGAAATATGGAGCATTTTATACCGATGTGATTCCAAACAAATTGAGGGTGTTCAGTATAAATACTTTGCTGTGGTCCAATAGGAACAGATTGGTCAGCGATTGCACGGATAAAGAAGGTCTGGCATTTGGTCAATACAAATGGTTAAACGATCATTTACAAAAATTAAGCAAAACAAAGAGTAAGGCGATGATAATCGGTCACATCGGACCCAGAACCAAGTATGGGGGGCTTTCCTATAATGATAAATGTTCTGAATTATTTAACAATCTCGTCGCCAAATATTCAAATATAATATTAGGACAATATTATGGCCATACCAATCTAGATTCTTTAACCATTATTGGTAAGCATCGAGATACAAATAATTATGAATCTGCTTTAATCGGGATGGATGGTATCAGTAAGAGAACCAAAGAACTCGACCCTGTATCTGTCATTATTACAGCTCCAAGTATAATCCCAGTTTATAATCCCTCCGTTAGAATTTTTACTTATGAAACGAATCCCAAGAGTCGATTACCTATAGGAACCCCAATTTCATATGACCAATACTATGCCAATTTGCTTGATGCAAACAAAAAGGGTAAACTTAAGTGGAAACTGGAGTATAGTACCAAATCTCAGTATAAGTTAAAAAGCTTGACAATAGACGAATGGAAAAAATTTTTACCCAAGTTATATAACAACACCAATGGAGTATATGATATGTATAAAAGTTATTTTACTGTTAATTCACATTTAAATGTTACTAAAGAAAAGCATTAATAAAGTATATACATATAAAGTATACTATAATTTATTTATATGATTTCAATAATTGCTTTTCACCATCTTCAACATCAATACCAGTATCAACAGGTATAAAATACATATATTTATCAAATACTCCATTCTTATTCTTTTTCAATCTCTTCAAAAAGTCAGTCCATTGGGCGATACTTGAATTTTCTAACTGATATTCTTTTTGGTGTTGTATTCTAATTTCCATTTTAATCTGCCTTGTTAATTGGCTTGCTTCAAATCGGCATAATGTTGTAATATTCTAAGAGTATTCCTGCTAGAATCGATATTTGACTTTTGTAGAGTAGGTATAAATGCGAAGAGATAGGATTAAAAAAAGGGATGATACAGCCCTGAAGTAATTACTCAATTAGGCGTTGAATAATCACTTTCTATGGTATAATCATTATTAATCAAAGTTATCTTGAATTCCTCTAACATATGAAATCTTGCTTTGAAATAACAGCCAAAGAATCTAAGCTATAATGACTATAAAATTGACTCAAAATGATATCAGAATAAGATCCAACCAATTCAGCAAAAATTTTTTTTTCAATTTTTCAAATATTGTATTTTATCTTTTTTGGATCTAGGTCCTACATGACCAATCAAATAAGCTTTCTGACCTTTACTACGAAGCTTAAGCTGATTTTCAAATCAAATCAATTGGACTTTCACAGCACGCTTTCTTTTGTAGCAATCTTTTGCAAGACGATTACTCTTACACCAGAGATATGTATTCAAGCTCAAAACATTCAATTTGTTAGAAAATATTTCTACTTTGAAATAACCGCTTTGTAAAAAATCCTTATCCGAATTCAAAATATATGGCCTCCAGATTTTAGTTAACTCTTTGAATTGAAGAATTCTCTTTAGTTTAATTATGATTAATTTATTATTATTCAAGGTTGAGATCACTTGGATATTTTTTTCAAATTACAGTGGATTGATTGTATTCGACAGCTCGTTGATAGTCATTCAGCACATTCTTCTTGGTTCTGCGTATATTTGAATCATGCTCATGACGAACCACGTCTCTAATATCGATTACAAAGTTGATATTTTGATTATTGCTCTTTAAATTGAATTATGCTTCTTTCACTAAGTCATTAAGAGAGTCGGATTTTGACGCTTGAGCGCCATATTTTCCAAAATTAGATTTTATAAATCTACTCTTTCTGTGCCATAGAGATTTGAGAACTAATCATTGGATATAGTTCTAGTCAATGTGAATATCGATAATATGAAGAAAACTACCAATAGATCCAGTCAAATTACCAGCAATAATTCAGTAATTAAGACGCGAGTACAATAAGATCAAATAGTTGGTATACATCAATGAACACAGGATATGCATTCGTAGTTGAGAATGTGCCCCGTATTTATACTCAGATCAAATATTATGAATACTATCTTGCTTCAAATATCAATAAATTATTGATTAGTATTTTTATGATATAATTACTTTGGATTTGAATTCTTCTAGGAGTTGAAATCTCTGATAGTGGGTAAGTTAGGGCACTTTACTCCTTGAATTGGCTTGAATAATGATTAGAAATTGCGGCAGTTGAACAACTTATTTTATTTATGTCATATACGTTTTTCAACTAAAAGGTTCACTAAATCATCAATAACTAGACAAATTTGAAAACAAATCTAGAGCAATTTATCAAATTCATTCTAATAAATGCAATTATGTTATAATATAAATATTAGTATATTTCATCATTATTAAAGGTTTATTTATGTACAATAAACAACAATTAGTTAAATAAACATTTGTACAATATTTTATTATTAACACCTGTCCATCAGAATAAAGGACAAAATCATTAAATTTGAATAGGGTTCAAGATTGTAGTATATTAATATAATTAGACTTTGTAATATTCACTTTGAAATAGTTGTTAAATATACTATAAAAAATATCAGATTATACTTTTATAAATATTATAAATAATAATTATTGGTAAAATATAAAATTATGAATTAATTACATAATGAATTGATCAATATCTTAAATTAATTTTAATATTAATAACAAATATTATATTATAAAATCATTATATAAACAACTGATGGTTTAATCATAATTCAAATTTTGAAATAGATAACTTACCAAATCCATGCCAACCTTGAAAATTTATACCAAAATGATATTCTTTTATTTTAGATATTGAGTTTTCATTTTTAAGAAGACTTACAATCTGACTAAAATGCTTTTATAGTATCCAATCCTGCAGAATACTATGAAAGGTAAAGATATTAATGACCATGAATCTTGGTTGATTTGTAAATATCAGTAATAATATGGATCCTTGAGTTGCCTATCATAATGAAATTTACTTATAACTAAGGGTAATTATCAAGACTTGGAAGAGTTTGGAAAAAAATTGAATTAATAATTAATTACCATATCCTTAGGTTTTTTAAGAGAAAGCTCTGAATTGTTATGTGAAATATTATCTCTTTCAAGGAGAAATCTAAGCTGTATATTAATAATCCTAGTATTTATAATAGCTCCTAAAATTGTTTTAGATTTTACTTAAATTATTTCATAATATTAATGGGAATTTTCTATAATTCACAAAAAAAAACATTTTAATATATAAAATATAAAATTAATATCCTTTTTTATTATTAATAACTTTTTGCTATATTTTTAATAAAGTTTTAATACTAACAAAATAATTCTTTTTATTAAAGACTAAAATTTGATATTTTTGCAAATCAATTAAATATATTTATATAAATTTTTTTCTTATAAGCTGGTTTTTTAATCACTTAATATAATTATAATTATATAAATTATAGTTTAAAAAATATATTTAATATAATAGTTTTTTCAAGTTATTTTTAATTAGAAAATTTTTTACAACTTTAATTTTATAAATTTTATTATTAATATATAAAATAGAATTTTTTTAATTATATTAAAAACACTAATTAAATATAATTTTATTTAAAAAAGAATATAAAATTTACTATTGATTAATTCTTTTAAGAATTAATTAAAAATAATATATATTATTAAAA
>JNEM01008465.1:0-16271 GCA_000697335.1 Conidiobolus incongruus B7586
AATTTTTTAATCAAAAAAAATTTTATTTATTAATAGTAAATTATAATTAAGAATTTGTGATTTATACTATTAATAATTTTTTAAATTCAATAATAATAATAATAATAATAATTTAAATTTGATATATTTTTATTTTTATTTTTTGATTTTTAAGAAAATATATTATATCTATATTTTTAATTTTTTAACTAATTTTGAACTATTATTTAATAATATAGTTATAGAGAGGATATTGAAATATAAAGATTATTCTAGTTTTTTTATTAAAATATATAAATAATATTAAAAATAATGCTTAATATTATTTTTATTTCTATAGATAATTATGAATTTAAAATAGTTTGAAAAAGATTAGTGCTGGGTTGTCTGATAGCAAAGTCTATATATAAAAAAACAAAGGAGGTAAAATCTAACTTCATTTCTTTATTTTAAATTAATTCAAGAATGATAATTTTATATTTCAAAATATTTTAAAAATCAGAAGAATTTGTTTATATTATGACTTTTGAATAAAAATTTATTTGAGTAATGACAAGTAATTCAGTAATTATGGGACAAGTTGAAATGATTTATTCAAAAGATAATAAAGTGGCTGGTAATATTAGCAATAGCAAGTTTTTTATATCATTTCTCCGAGCTTTAAGTTGATCAAACTAGTTTGCAGTATTATACTTTATAAACTTTTTGCCACCAGTTACTATTTGGAGATTTTTGTGAATAATTGATACGGAATGATTTGTATACAATATTTTGATAAATGATCTTATTTCAACTTGGATAAAATTTGAAATTCTGTGATTTTCAGTTATTTTGTTTTGTTGTAATTCACCTAGAGAGCTATATTATATATAATTAATATAATTAATTATTAGATCAATTACTATCATTTAAAATAATATTAAAATAAAAGTAAAATAATTATAATTCATAAAATAGTATTTAATTTAAAAATATGAAATTGCTTTCTAAACCACTGAATATTTAAAAATTTCCAAAGACCAATTATTTTATAAATCTTTAAAATAATTCACCAATAAAACATTTGAATAATTTTTAAACAAATTATTATATTGAAAAATTTAAGATACAATCAATATATCATTGTAAAATATAGTACTGTATATAATACATTAAATATAATAATTGAATATTTTCAATTGTTAATATTTATGACATATATTGATTATCACAAGTTAAACTTGATATCACCAAATCATCTGACTCTAGGTAATTTTTGAAATTCGAAATTAATGTGATTTTTTTGAATATGGATGATTTTTCAAATTATCGAAGTGAATTTATTTTAATGAAATTGAATCAAATTCAAGTTCAAAAGTAAATTTTATATTAATTCATATCCATATTAATATAAGTTGATGCATTATAACATCATTATTAAATAATTATAATGAATATATTAATTGCTTTGATATATTATTGTTAATATATTATACTAATGCTTAAAATCAAGTTAAAATATAAATGATACTAGATATATGAGAAGATAATTGTAAATGTTTTAATAAATTGGTTAATTATATAATTAAAACAATTGGTAATTAGTGTTTAATAAGGTTTTAGTTTCTAAGCGGAAAGAGTTCCGTTGTCAATGAGAGCCTAAATAATTAATAAGAATTGAATTCTATCATAAATATAAATGCGGAATTACCTGTTTCATTAAAGTACCGAGACGAGCGGGAGATTTGGAAACAATGACGTTGGCAGCTTCAAGAGCTTTGATCTTTTCTTGAGCACCACCCTTACCACCAGCAATAATGGCACCAGCATGACCCATACGACGACCGGGAGGAGCGGTAAGACCAGCAATGAAGGAAACGACAGGCTTGGGCTTAGCACGAGACAAGTTGTGCTTGATCAAGTATTCAGCGGCTTCTTCTTCGGCAGTACCACCAATTTCACCAATCAAAACAATACCTTTTGGTTAAAATGGGATTAATATATTGCTGATATACATATAATGTATTAATATTGTTACCTTCAGTCTTGTCGTCTTTGAGGAAAACTTCGAGACAGTCGACAAAGTTGGTACCGTTGAAAGGATCACCACCAATACCAACACAGAGAGTTTGACCTAAACCTTCACGAGTGGTTTGGTCAACAGCTTCGTAGGTCAAAGTACCAGATCTGGAGACGACACCTAAAGTTGAAAAGATTAGATTATGCGTTATAAATTAAAAAATAAGTAGAATTACCAATTCTACCAACTTTGTGGATGTGGCCAGGCATAATACCAATCTTACAACCGTCGGGGTTGATAATACCGGGACAGTTGGGACCAACGAGTCTAGATTTGTTTTGGCTTAAGAGAGCGGATTTGACCTAATCCTAAAAGTTAACAATTGCTGATTAAAATCCAATATTTATAAAAATTACCTTAACCATATCTTGTTGAGGGATACCTTCAGTAATAGCAACGATTAAAGGAACTTCAGCTTCAATGGCTTCCAAAATAGCGGCAGCAGCACCGGGGGGAGGAACGTAAATAACACTGGCATCAGCCTTAGTTTCTTTGACAGCCTAAATTATATTTATGAATCAAATTGAGCTCTACAAAATATTAAGCTAATGAAATTACTTCAGCAACTGAGCCGAAAACAGGTCTGCCCAAATGTTCAGTACCAGCCTTCTTGGGGGAGACACCACCAACAACCTTAGTTCCGTAATCGATAGCTTGTTGAGCGTGGAAAGTACCCTATCGAATGAAATATTGCTAAGATAAAATGGATTAATATAAAGCCAAGCTAAAAGTACCTGTTTACCGGTGAAACCTTGAACAATAACCTTGGTATCGCGGTTAATCATAAGATTGGAAACGGTTTCATTATAAGAGTTGGCAATTCTGGAAGTGGAAAAGCCACGAGCTAATTGAAGCTATAAGTATATTATATATTAAGACTAGCATTGAAATAGTTACCATTTCTAAGATTCTTAGAAGCTCTCAAAATATGAGATAAGGCAGTGTTGGCGTGTGACATGATAGGATATTATTAAAATCTAGTGACGATTCTAAGATTTTTATTATTTGAGGTAATTACTTTTTGCAAATGTTATTACTCACATTAGATTTTCTATTTTATGGGTTGACTTCTGATCATTCAATTTTATTACCTAACACAAATTTATTCAAAAATATAAATATAATTCACAATAGTTGATTGAAATATTACATTAATATTTCAATAATATATAACTTTATATTAAATCTAACCAAATTAATATATCATTTGTATATATTCAATAATAAAACAAAAATATTTTAAAATTGGATGAATACATTAATTTTTTTCAAGTATATTCTCATATTAGTTTTGTTTAGATAGTTTGTATTAATATAAGTGTAGGTATAATATTATTTACTAAGAATGAATTTATCTAAATATGTTATATTAAACCAAACTGTAATTGCTTGATTATATACTATTTTGTTTCTGCCAATAATATCACTCTACTAGGATTATCAAAACTATAAATTAACTCAGTCAAAATAACTATTGAGTAATATAATATATTTTGTATATATTTCGCAATAAGCAACAGTATTGTTTATTATTTTAAGCATAAAACAAACAAATATAAGCAACCATTTGATTAACTCGAAATTAAATTGAAATATTGTTATAATCCAGATATAATTTGGTATTGGTTTGATATATTTGATTTTAGAAAAACTTGCTACCAATAAAAATCTTGAATGTGAAGTTGATGGATTATATTAAAATGAATAACTGAAAAAATTAAATTGCTTTATGAATAATAAAGTATAAAAATTTCAAATAAATAGTGTCATACTAGCATATATTCTAGGGTTAATAGGTTAAATTTTGACAAGATAGTTCAAAATATTTATTGAATATATATTGTAGATGTATAAATATGTAGTATATGATTCATTATATATACCTTAATAATTGAATAACTTAATTTGTTTTATAATATGTAAGATTGAGAGATCAAATTAGTGTTGACCCCATTCAATAGTTTTAAGATCTATACCTTCTTGGACCATTTCCCATAGAGGACTCATTTCACGAAGACGATCTACGTGAGAGATAACTTGATCACAAACAAAGTCAATTTCCTCATCTGTGGTGAATCTGCTGATACCGAAACGGATAGAACTGTGAGCCATATCGTCTTCGGCACCTAAGGCACGTAAAACGTAGGATGGTTCTAAGGAAGCTGATGTACAGGCACTACCAGATGATAAAGCAATTCTCTTCAAGGCCATTAGAAGAGATTCACCTTCGACATATGCAAATGACAAATTGACACATCCGGGATAACACTTGGTGGCGTCACCGTTTCTAACAACGTGAGAAACTTTGTCAGTGATTCGCTTAATTAATCTTTCTGAAAGCTTGCTGATTCTTTGGTGATCATATTCTAATTCACGCTTGGCAATAGCACAGGCAGTGCCGAGACCAACGGCTAAAGGAGTGGGAACAGTGCCACTTCTCAAACCACGTTCTTGACCACCGCCAGTTTGGATGGGTTCCAAACGAACTCTAGGACGACGACGGACGTAAAGAGCACCAATACCCTTAGGTCCATAAACTTTGTGGCCAGAGATGGACATCAAATCAACGTTCATTTCGTTGACATTGATAGGGATTTTGCCGACAGCTTGGGCGGCGTCGGTGTGGAAATAGATTTTGTTGGCTCTGCAAATTTCACCAATTTCCTTAATGGGTTGGATGACACCAATTTCGTTGTTAACGGTCATAACGGAAACGAGGGAGGTATCGGGACGGATAGCTTTTTTCAAAACTTCGAGGTCTACAAGACCGTTGCTTTGAACGGGAAGATAAGTGACATCAAATCCTTCTTCTTGTAAAACACGGCAAGAATCTAAAACACATTTGTGTTCCTATTCAAAAATATTAAAAATTTACTATTTCATATATTACAATTAAATAATTACAGTTTGAGTAGTAATAATATGCTTCTTCTTTCCTTTGTAAAATCTGGCAATTCCCTTGATACTCATATTATTAGATTCGGTAGCACCTGAGGTGAAAATGATTTCTTTAGGATCGGCACCAATTAAGGAAGCAACTTGCTAAAATGATATAAAATATCCGAAAAAATTAATATTGCAATAAATTTTACCTCACGAGCTTTTTCGACGGCCTTTTCAGTTTCCCAACCGTATTGGTGAGTTCTGGAGTGAGGATTACCATAAAAGTGAGTCATATAAGGTAACATAGAATCTAAAACTCTAGGATCTGTGGGTGAAGTAGCCTGAACATCGAGGTAAATGGGTCTTAAACCAGCGGCTCGAAGTTCAGCTTTAATGTTTTCTGTCAAATTATCATATTAATAATCAATTCAAAGTATTATATATATATATATATATTTCATACCATTATGAGAAGGATTTCGAATACTTTGCTGTTCATTAGGTTGAGGTTGTGCAGAAGCAAAGTTTCTAACTCCAAAGTTGGAATATAATTTAAGGTTATTTTTTATCAAATTATTCTTTAATAAACCACGTAACATGTTGAAAAGAGGAATGGGAATTGAATTAGTTAAGCTATGAATTCAAATTAATCCAAATTTACTTGATGTGTGATGGTTTTTGCACTTTTTCATCATTACTAATGATATAATGGGAGGAAATTGAAATCAACCTAGTTATCAAAATTTCACGTCATTAAGTATGAAAATGACATGTTTATCAGATTTTCAAAAATTAAAAATCTTCCAAAGCTCAGAATATCTGATTAAAAAATAAAAACAATAACGGTTGATCATGTGGATAATTTTTAGTATCATAGATAAAATGATTAATATATATTGATCCATCCATATGATTTGATTAAACTGTTAAATTATCCATTATTAATGATATTTAAATTCACTCTCACACTTCAATGTGACCATATATTTAAAATACATTAGAGATGAAATTTTATTATTGAAGTATACTTTCTTTGATTATATTTTATAATATGGTTAAAAATATGCACCTTACCAAAGATATCTTAATATCATCAATATTTAATCAATTTAAATATTTTTTCAATATTATGTGATCTTAGGTTGGGCCACTAGAAACAATATTTAAAATTTATCAAATATCATAATATTACCATATTTGGTAATACCATCATTTCAAATAGCAAATCAGTATTGAAATTTCAACATATTAAATATTATAAATATAAAAATAATTCTTATATGATAAGAAAATATTGCTTTATCATCAGTGTTATTTGTAATATTTATTTTTATATTTTCAATTATCTTGTTTATTATAAAAGACAGGATAAAATTAAAAAATATTGACTAAACCAATTTTAAAAATATTTATTTTATTTGCTTTAATAAATATCCAGATTTGAATACTATACTTAAAAATCAAGAGTTCAATATTTATACTACCATATAAAATATGTACCAAATATGAGTTACTATAGTATCATATTAAAATTTTCTCTTTTTTCTATTTAACTTGACTAAGGTAAGGGAAAAGGTCAAAATTAATGCTTAAGAATCACCAAATATCTACTTTCAGTCATAGTAGAATTTTTAAGTAAAATAATATCACTGCTGTATTCTTAAAATTAAAACCATAGTATGGTACTAGTGCAACAATTGCAATTAAAATCTATATATGCCAAAAAATATATACTATGAATAAAAACATCAAGAAGATTACTAAGTTATTCAATAATTCAAAACACATCCAATTTAATATTGGTTCAATTCCAATTGAAAGAACATACCTTAAAAATATTATATATTATAAATTTGCATCGATTTTTGAAATCATAATTCAAGAGGTGAAATGTTATTAATAACATATATAGATTATATATTATTAAATTCAGTTAATAAAGTTATAATGAACTGTTGTAAGTTTATTTTTGCTTTCATTATGAGAATAGCAAGAAATTTTTCAACTAATGATATTTTAATAAAAGAAATTGAGAAACATGCATTTTTTATCTATATAATTAAATTTTAATGATTAGATATCAACTTTTTAACTTAGTTATATAATACTCAATAACCATACACAAAATAGAATAATTGAATTTTTCAAGTATATTCATTTTTGTCTTATATATCTAACCATTATCTGATATCAATATAATAAAAAATCACAGAATATTGTAAACTAAATAACAGTAAGTGTATAAACTAGTAAACCCATTTTTGAAAGTATTGATTAACCTTGATTTGAATTTGATCTATTCAATATTGAATTTATTTTTTAACTATTTATTGAACAAGATGAAATATCATCATAAAAACCTAAATTATTAAAAATATATTGCTTATTTAAATCAACTAACAGTTGGTATACACTATATATTACTTTCTGATTCGATTACTAACTAAAAACTGTTAAATAAAACCCTATATAATTAATTTTGGTATCTTTTGACAAAGACAATATTTAGTTTTTCAAAAGTAAAAGTATAGTTTGATTATTTAAATCGACTATAGATATATTGATATTAAAATATTTAGTTAAAATATATTTAGTTATATTAATGAACATAATTAAAAATCAAATTGAAATTGGTATTTCAGCTTTTATATTATCATATTTTACAATAGAATTGGTATATCCATTATATTAATCCAAATATAAATTATCAATTCAAATTAGAATCCCATAATACCAAGCAAAATAAATGAAATTGAAATATTTCCAGTAATAAACTAAATTGAAACCCATCATAACGTCCTCGTATTGATAAATAAAATAATTAAAAGATGTACACCTTGAACCTCATCCGCACCAGTGCCAGAACTTTCAACCGTGTTCAAACTCGTTTCGCCTCCAGCACCGCTAAGCCCGATGCCATCTTGAGTTTATATCTCAAAGAACTCAAGAACTATAAGCCCGCCGCCATCAAAGAGTCCGAAGTTGGTCAAGTTAAGGAATTCAAACTTCCCACTCCTCCCGAAGCTCCCAAGTTCGACGGTGATATTCAAGCCGAAGTTGCCGCTTACGAATCTCAATAATTTTCCTTTGAATTAATTCAATAATGAATCTAAATTTCTTTACAAAGGTTTATAGTTTCAATTTTTTTTAATTCTAATCAATTCCTACTCTATTTTTATATTATTATTACTAATTTTATCACTTCTCATTAGAGCTCATTATCTATATCCTTGATTTAGACTGGGTTTATTAAGTTAGTTTTAATTAGTCTTTGTCATCACTTTTATTTTGCCATTTGATGAAATATCAAATGTTCCAATTTTGGAGCAAGCATTCAGCTTAAACATTTCAAAGTTCACTTTGACATGATAATCCAGACAAAATATTATTTATTCTTTGACTTTTAAATTTATAGATTGTAAATTTATTTTGATAATGCGTCAATGATTATTTATATTTTATTAATTTTGGCTAATTATACAAGTTAGTATTCATAGCTAAATTTTATCTTAATATTTAATTTAATCCTAATAATCCCATTTATAACTATTCTACTTCATTGTACTCGTTACATTCTATAATTTTGATAACCAATAACTACTATTTATCATTATATTTGGTACCAATTGAAAATTCTTTATATTAAACTAATTATATCTATCAATGGTAAATAACAAAAAATTTTATATTGTTTGGATCTATAATCATTTCGACAAGATTATATTTTTACATCACTTGAAAATCATGATTATTATATTATTTAAATTCTATCATAATTATTCTCTCATATTTTACGTATTGAAATTGATTTGTTTATGTTTATTGACAGAAGATTACTAAATTAATAGTAGATCATAAAAATTCGCCTTTATACAGTATACTTTCGAAGAATAAGAATTCTTTGATTTTAAAACTTGACATCATCAATATTTCATAATCAAGGTATAGATT
Source organism: Conidiobolus incongruus B7586 (assembly GCA_000697335.1). Lineage (NCBI taxonomy): Eukaryota > Fungi > Entomophthoromycota > Entomophthoromycetes > Entomophthorales > Conidiobolaceae > Conidiobolus > Conidiobolus incongruus. The sequence goes on from JNEM01008465.1 coordinate 8,873, forward strand.
AAAAATATTAACATAGTAAATACTATGGAATTTCGATTTCTTTCATTGCAATCGATATGGTTCATGACAAAAATGCTTACTTCATGATTAGCTCATTTAGGAAATTCATTAATCATCGGAGGTGTAAATTTAGAATTGAATCATAAATCTATAACAATATAATATTCAGATATAATATATACCAACATCAATATAACCTGATATTTTTCAATCTAATACCGTTAAATTAATTTTATTTTTCATTTAGCGATAAATATTCGAATACTAGAGTTGTTTAGCAATATAAACAATATATTAATACATTTATTAATTCAAATCACTTTTGATTAGGGTTATTATTCATTTGATTTAGATTATTCAAATTGAAAGCCATCGGGTTATTCATAGCCATTGATATGTTATTCACATCGTTGGGGTTGCTAGTAGTATTAAATTGGTTTATATTTGTATTCATATTCATATTCATCATATTGGGCGCTGCATTCAGTCGGTTGAGATATTGTAGCATGTATTGCTGCATCAGTTGTGGGTTCTGCTGTAGCTGCAGCTGTTGCTGGGGTGGTAATTGCGCTAGTATCGTATTGCGTAGTTGAATCGCTTCTGGCGCTACTATCGGTTGTGTCTGTATCATAGGATTCACTTGCATTGTGGGTATTGGATTATTTAAGAATACAAGACCTGTTAACTGGTTGGAGTGGTACAATATGACAATCCCATATGACGACATACCACTGTCGAAGAATTGGATGACACCCACACTTGCTCTAAACTCTAGGAATTTTAAAAATGTTTGGTATTTCATGAGGACCTCGGGATTCGTGTTGTTAGGAGAGGGTACGAGATTTACGCAGGGAATGCCGAACATCTGTACTTGGCCTTTCCACCACTCTAGCATCAGTGGCATGAGACGACTGATGGTCCATGTAGGCGGCCACATCTTTATCTGGTAACGCTCAATAGGCACGGGACCTTGGGCACCTGGGAGTGGGATGGCTGCTATGGGACAAGCGTTAGGCACAGCTTGATTATGCTCGTTTGGCCATGAAACAATACCATTCCATATGATACTAACTTGGGGATTTGCTACCATGGGTTTTGGTGGTTGAGGTGGCAACGGTGCAGGTATGGTTTGTGGCGTTGAAATTGGTACTGAAATGCTTTGAGCTGGCACGGCGGTTGAAGCAGTTTCAGATGTTGTATTGACAACTGTAGATGGAACTGTCTGGATTTTGAGCTCTTCTTTGACTTGTGGCGCAGTAATTGCTGTGGTAGTGGTTATCGACACAGGCACAGCAACAGCGGGAGTAGTTGTTGCAACAGGATTCTTAGGTGTTTGTGGTTTAATTTCCATTCCTTGTGGTGATTTGGTCAATGGTTTGACAAGATCCTCATTCAACACAGAAGTTGGATTCTCTGTTTGAGTAGTAGCCACAGGATTTTGCAACAAATCTTGTGATTCTAAAAAATCCATGAGATCATCTTTGTTTGGCTTACTCTCTAGTGCTTGAGTATCCAAAAAGCTTCCTAATAAATCGCCGGATTTAAGTGGCGTTTTAGGCACTTTAGCATTATTAGGCTCCTCTAATTTCGTTTCATTTCCAGATTTAGCGTCAGAACCTTTAGCTTCATTAGTAGAGTCTTTGCGAGTAATAGTAGACTTAACCACTGCGCCACTTTCATTCTGTTTCTCATGAGGAAATTTGATCCCAGCTAACTTCACCACGAAATTAGTATCATGTAAATTACTGCAATCTTCAACTACAGTAGTTGGATCATTCACTAAATTCATTAAATTAAATAACAAATTGAGTCCTTTTTTACAACTGATTATAGATAATTGGCATTTTCTCCGTTTTAAATGATCGCATACATCATTAATAGAAATATTGTCATAGTCGTGATGATGATTACAATTCACCGTTTGATTCGTAGGAAATGAACCACTAACTAATATCACATGAAAAGCGTCTACCTGATTAGGAAGTATATAATTATCATAAAATTCAACAGCTCCTATTAATCCTTCCGCTACAGGTGTACTGTAAAATCCTTTTCCTTGTAATTTTGTATTGTTTAACACTTTGATAAATTGGACCATATCTATTGTGGGTCCCGAACTAGTGACTACCTGACTTAGGTGGGATTGATAATCTTGATATAGGATTAATCCTAGTTGAAGGATTGGCTAAAAATCATTAAAATCAATTTGAATATAAAATCCATAAAATTCAAAATTACCCTCAATTTCGTCTTAACATCCGAATTCTGGCCAGGAACAATAATAGGTGCCTTTAACTGCCTATTGGACCATAAATAAAATAAAACTCAATATCAATAATATAAGCTTACTCAATAATAGGAATTAAATAATGTTTTCTAATATTATCCAAATGTAATCCAACAGCGCTACTATTTTCCAACACTATTAGGACCAAAACTTCAGGTCTATTCAAATTTGGAGTGGATGGCTTTCTCTCATTAGATTCCATTTATATACGAAGTTTAAAATTAGATAATATTATAGTATTTGAATTGATTGGTTAGTGAACATAAATTAGAGTGATTTATATTAATATCTTAAAATTATTATGAATGCAGAGTGTGATCGGATTAACTCAAATTATTTAGTTGGAAATAGGGTAATAAAATTTATGGGAATATAAACAAAAATATAGAAGAATAAAAAATATCATACTATGACTCTCCGACTGGGAATTGAACCCAGGTCACCCGCGTGACAGGCGGGTATACTCACCACTATACTATCGAAGATTGAATATTAAAAAAGAATTTAGATATTGACTTATTTTGTTGATTAAATTAGTAAATTTTCAAATTTTTATAACTATTACTTTCAACAATGATAATTATATCAATCACAACAATAAAAAAAAATATATATATATATCCACATACTCACTTTCATAATACTTTTATCATTTTTTTTATTCTGATTTTCAATTTTATTTAAATACTATTAACCACCACTTTATTCACTTGAATATTAATTTTGTAAATTTATTGATACCATTCAACAGCATCTAGATATTTCACCAAATTACTTCCAAATATATCTAAACAACTAAATTATATAAATAGTAGTTATGTGGTTAATAGTGTTAATATAAATCATTACCTTCCAAGTGTTAATTGAACTTCACCATTGGATAATTTTTGAACAGGGTCTAAACCATCAATGAATTTACTACCTCCAGCGTAGGTAGTAGGAATGAAAACCCATTCACCAAGTTTAGTAACCAGTTCTTGATCAATACCTTGACACAAGCCTTCAACGTCTGCAGCATGGACCAAAAATTCACTAATAATGACCTTAATCGTATGCAATTTGATGAAATATAAATGAATTACCTGCAGTAATTTTCAAACAACTGAATATTTTCTAAATTGACTTTGAGATCCGTTAAGTTTGCCATTTATTTATAGCGATCACCCATTCATTATTCACTCTACGACAGCTAAATCAACTGATTAGACCAAAGTTAATTACTTATAACTTCTATTATTTTACCTAATGTCAACGAGCAATTTATCTTTACCGATCTTTTCAGTCAAAGCTTTAGGGTTGGTAATTGAGAATTTGCAATTGGGAAATAGTCAACTAGTGACAACGACCTGATCGACAATATATTAAATATAAATTGATTACATAATCATTTTGATATAACCTTAGAAGCTCCCCTATCAATCTACACCAGGCAGTTATCGAGATTGATGCCACTACCAAGTTGGAAATGATCTAGACCACAATAAATAAAGATTCCCATAAGAGACTTTAGGGAATACCTGGCCATACATTCAAAGCTTCCTCAGCCCCTTGACCATTACCAGGACCCAATTTAATAATGTGGACACCTTCCAATTTTAAATCCTTGTAAATTTGAGCAAAATAACTGAAAGCATGGCTATATTCAATACATTAATAATATACATTGATAGATTATATATGATATATTAGGTTGTAAAGTTAATTTCCAACTCATAATCCTTATTATTTAAACTGTCACCTATAATTTGTTTCACATCTCCTTTTATAAATCTATACACAGTCTAAACTAAGTTATCTGAGTCAATTTGATTCATTTATTTGAAACCATAGTGCATTGTGATGCAATTAATTACTTATTTTTATCTCATTTGGATTTTTGAATTTTATGGGTTATTTATTCAATATAATATTAAATTCTAATAAAATAAAAACTATTTTAATTATTAAATGTATTATAATATTAATCAATAAAAAGATAAAAGTGACCTAAATATTAGACATATTGATTATTAAAATATAAGATCTAATTTTGAAAATTTACAACTATTCTCACAAAATAATAAGAAAACTGAATAAACTTATGGATTTTAATTATCATTTAATATACTTTTATAATCTGATAACTGATCATCCCAAACTCAAAGTATGGCTATTATTTTTGATTCAATATATATCAGAATATGTATATAGTTGTTCAAAAATAATCACTAACTCTCATACAGATCAGTAAACATCTAATCAAATACACTTTCATAGAATTACCAATCAACACAAAACTAGATTCCATTAGCATCAATAAATACAACTTTAAATACCTTTCTCAATTGTAACATTGTTAATACTAAACTAAAATTAATGTACTGAGTGCAAACAAATCATATTAATTAATTTAATTAATATTTTATGGTTGGGATTTTCAGCCAAACTAGTAAATGCACCCCGGTGGTAAATTTAATAATAACAAAATTGAATTAATGATTTTACCAATTATTATTGTTTGATTAATTATTTATTGATTGGGGCTAGATATTATAGTTATGTGATATATCATTATTTTCTATGAGCTAGTTGAAAAATATTCTATAGATCATAATATTCAATATTTCGATATATATATATATCCAAATATATTTTTTAACAAAATTACTTTTAAAATATCAATCATGTAATGGGATATAAAATAATATAATGTGTCATCTTGAAATTATATTTGATGTTTACTATTATTATAGAATCATAAATTAACACATTATAATAATAATATGACTATTGAATTCTAAAAAATATAAATCAACAAATTTAATTAATTTGAATAACCTCATACAGTAATTAACTTGAACATCACTCAAAAATTAATATTTCGGGTATTTATATTTTTTTAAATAAATTGAAATTTTTTGATAAATTAATACAATATAAAGTTTATATATTAAATAGATTGTATAATTTGTCTATTGAGTAATTATTTTAACTTTGATATATATTCTATAATGATTCGATTTCAATGTTTAAATAATAAAATACTGCAGGGCTTGACATGATTATATTGCCCTCATATATTAACATTCCCATCAAAAAATACAATATAAACTCAATAAAAAAGATCAATGATAATCATAAGATTTTTCGGTTTTAATCTAATAACATCTGTCCAAACAATATTCTAAATAAGATTAAAAGTTTTAAAAAGTTTATTTTGTATATTATAAAAGAATGATTACTATTGTTTATTTTAATAAATGGTGATTAACTCGATAAAGTTAATGGAAATTGACTGTCTGTTCAAGTGTTTCATTCGAGTCAATTCTTAGATTGATTGAAAATTAAGTTTTATAATAATTTTTAGACTTGATATTCATGTACTAGTCAATATATTCAATCTTTTAACAGCATTAAGATTGTGATTAATAAGTAGCTGAATGGATTTAATATATGATAATAGAAGAGATGGTAAGATAGATCAGCTCCAATCATGATTATTTATCTGGTTACATCAATTCGTATTGGAACAGGAGAGAGTGATAGGACTTGGATTGAGAGTAATTATAGTCGAATTGATAACTGAGATGGCGATTCATATAACTATTTTAGGAAAGGTCAGTAACAATTACTACTGATTAATTTTCAAATAAATAAAATGGTGCTCAATTTAGCCAATGGCTTTATTCTGTCTTAATCACTCAAACTGTATTATCCCAAATAAAAATTTGAAAAAAATTTTAATTTTACCATATTAACATTATTCCTAATTCAGAATTAAATTTGAAATAGGAAATGGTAGATTGGAAATTATCAGTTATAAAATTATATTAAGTTTAATAAGTATGTTAAACATTCATACAATGAGATAAATTTTGAATAACAAGAATTTAATATTATTAAAATATTGTTTATTAATATACCTTAATCTTGGAAATGCTCTTTTCTATTTAAAAGATTCATATCTGAATTGTTTAGCCGATTCATTAGGATTACTAATATGAGTTGCAATAATGGATCATTATTTCAACTTTTACAGCAAAAATGGAATAATTCCAAATTCAGAAAGTTTAAGACAAATCTAAGAAAATTAATTTGTAAAATGCGGACAATCAAAGTGAATCAGATATGTAAAAGTGTTGAATTGAACGTTTCACTAACATTTTCCAATTCAATTTGATCAATTAAAATGAGTATAAATAGCTTGGTGTATCAATCAATTCACTCAATCATCTGCTAAACTTTCTCCTGCAAGATTTGACTGCATCTTTTTTAATTAATATATTTGATTTTTTGTTCTTGGAGTCTTCTGTTTGCCCCCTTTTAGTTTGTAAATAGTTTAGTGCTGTTCTCTTCTAGTCTATAAACCCCTACATATTCATTTGGTATTTATTCTATTTAATACACTTGCTCCTACTCTAATTATATTGACGTTGCTGCCTTATTTATATATTGGTATTAAATCTTACTCCATATATTTCTGTCACACACCAGCATGCTCAATTTGACCAATCGAATCACCGATTTATTCCACAAAAAACATAAGAATGATCCTGTCTTTAATGCAGACAAGCCTGCTTTGAGAAGGTCCCAGTCCTGTGCTCGCCCTCCTCTGCCCAAAAAGAGACCTTCTGTTCAGAAGGCTCACGAAGCTCCCGAACCCACTGCCCACCTCCCCATCACACCTACTTCTTCTCACTCTTCCTTATCTTCTCCACCTTCACCGCCCCCAACTCATGTTAGCTTTGTCAAAGCAGTTCAAACTGTTAAAAAGCAGCACTCCACTCAAACTGAAAACTTTTCAGACTTTTTCCCCGAAACAATATGGCAGAATCGTACCAAGTTCATGATGATACAACTTGAGAAAGATGTATTTACTCCTTTATTAACACCTCAATATTCAGAAATGATTCCCTATCTACTTCAAGCTATCTCAGATCGTCTGTTTACTTGGTTCTTTATCCTCAAACTTCTACCAGCAGGTCCTGAAAGAATGAAATACATGAACGAAGCTCTGAGACTCGTGCAGCAGAGTCAGCTAAATCCCAGAGTTAACGGAGTTAGAGAAACCTGTTACTCAGTATTTTATACCCTATACCAACTTCCGCCCCATCGCATCCCTGTCCACCTTCA
>JNEM01008466.1:0-11644 GCA_000697335.1 Conidiobolus incongruus B7586
AATTATAAAATTCGCTAATTGTTTTAATTAACAAATAAATATAAAATATAATTTAAATTAATTATTGAAAGTATCAATAACTTAAATGATTTAAAATATTAAATTAATAATAAAACCACAAAAATAATTTTAATATTAGTATAAAGTAAAAGGTTGAATATATAAAAATAATATTTTATAATTTATATTAAATTATCTAAAATCTCAGAATGGATTTTTAAAAATCAATTTATGACAATTTTAATAAATTTATATCAATAAAAGTTAATACATATTAAAAATGTTCATTTATTTCTAAAACACAAAGTGAGTATAAATATAAAAAATGATTTGAAACTAATAAAATTAATAATAATAAAGATTTAAAAAATTTATAAATTTTAATTAAAAGTCTATATTTAGAAAAATTCAATATATTTAAATATAATTAATAATTATAAAGTGAAAGAGCAATTAATCATAAATAATTTTAAAATGAAAATATTTGGCTTACAAAAAAGACTATAAAAATTAACATATTAGTTGATAGATTGAAATAAATGGTCATTTTAAATTCTATATAAAAATTAGAATTTTTCAAGTGTATAATTCTGAAATTATTAAATTTAAATAATTTATTTATTAATTTCAAATTTAAGTGTATTATATTATAAACTTCAATATACATTGTTTTATATTAAAAATGGCTTAATATATTATGAGCTATAATTTTTGATTTATAAAAAAAGGATAAGAGATGTTAATTTAAATTCATTTCATTTTTCTGAAAATTAAATATTTACATTATTGTAATTAATAAATCAAATATATATTATACTCTTTAACATAATATATTAGGATTTATGATACTAAAGATTTTATAATTGACATTTTATATATTGTATCTCAACTGAATATATCATTGACTAATATATAAAAGATTGAATGTCAGTGTTATTTGTGAAATGGTTACATATTAAGTAATATATGATTTAAAAATTTAAAAACAATCAAAAATGATAAGATTTTTATTTAAATTAGATTTATTACAAATAAACAAAATAATTTGAGATTTGTTAAATGCTAAATAGTTGTAAAATGAATTCAAAATACTGTTGAAAGATATACAGATGTCATTTAATAGTGGATGAAAATTTATAATTTTATTGAATAATAAAAACCTTGAATAGTTAATCTTAAATATTCACGGTTAAAGATATTGAATCAATTCTATGTACTTATATAAAATATTCAATTAGATAAATGAATTAAAAACATTGTGATAGACAACAGTCGATAAGTGACTGGGGAAAAATATCGATTACAGAAGTTGACATAGGAAAATTAATCAATCATTTACTGTTTGTCAAATATTAACAAAATGGAATTTTGATGTTTTGAATTATAATATATTTAATAAATATATATATATGTCAATGAAAAACAAAATATCATTACAAAGAGCTGAGTTAAGGATTAAATAAAAGATGTTGAGTATTACCTTAAACACTCTTACCATAAAATGATTAGAAACAATATAAAAGTGATAATTAAAATAGAAACAATATTAAAAATAAAGTGGTAGAATTTAAGCCTACCTCAGTTTTATATAAAAATTCATACCATTGAAGTTCAAGATTCGTAAAGGGACTAAAATTTTGAAGATTAAATTAACGAGTATTTACTCGTTAATTTAAATTTAAAGATAATTGAATGGATCATTAAACATATAACGTACCTCGGGATAATGATGGAATGAAGTAAAAATCATCATTTTGGTTCACTATTCAAATTCATTTGGTAATTGAATCCTGAAATATAAGTAGAGAGAAGTTAAATTAACCAAATCAAATAGAAGTAAAAATTTAAATCTTCGATAGTACTAACTTGGTGGTGAAGAATACATTGAACTGTTCTTGAATACGATGGTTATGGGACTAGGCAAGTTGAATATTCAAATTGCCTAAGTTGGCTAACTTGGATCCAACTAACTGATCAAGTTGATCCGCCTTGCGCTTAACACTGGTTTCATCGCTGCGATATTTATCCAGTTGGGCTCGCTTTTCTTCCTAAAGAAAATAGGTAAGTTAAATGTAATAAATAAAAATTCAGAGACTTACCATTGATAGCTCAGTGTCAGAGTATATCAAGATAGTCTGTCTTTGCGAAGAAGAGTTTGGAGGATTAGAGGTATTTCTCCAATCTTGGGAATAATCTTGAATGGGAGCAGCCACTGTAGAAGATTCGACTCTAGAATTTGAGTAAGAATTGGATGATATAGAACTTGGATTTGTAGTTTGTGATATATTCCCTTCAGATGAGGGAGGGACACCGATTTCTTTAGAAGGTGCTGCGACGTTTGTTGTGGCTGCATTTGCAGGAATAGTAGAAGGAAGTGTGGAAGAATTAGTTGGTGGAATATATGAAGGAGGATAATAGGAACCATTAGATGGAATTGGAAGAGGAGGAGCCATATAGTTGAGATAAGGGTATGGAACATGAGGTTGAGCAGAGGGATAGGCGTAAGAAGAGTACGCGGCTTGGGAACCATAATAAGGATCAGGATATGGTTGCGCATTGTATCGAGCAGTAGCCAAAGGAGGTTGTGCTGAAGTGGATTGAGGAGCATTTTCAGGTTCTTTCTCTTCAGGTACGCCATCTAATCCATATATTTCATACTCGGTTGATTCTCGGCCGGGAATTGCATTAGGGACTCTATGAAATACAAATTAATATATAGGTTAAATAAAATTGAGAATTAGATTACTTTAAAATAGTTTCTTTATGAACTTGAGCAGCATGTACAACCAAACCACCAGCAGTACTGAGTTTCTTATTACAAATTTCACATTTAAAGTGTTTCATTTTTTGGTGATTAATCAGAATTTTTTCGTCTTCAAAATCTCTTTCACAGTACCTTTTTTATAAATTAGTCATTGACCAGAATAGTTGAACTTATTAAACTTACCAACACTTTGGACGTACTGGCTTTTTCTTATTTTTCTTTCCCATTTTGATTACAATAAAATACTAAGCAAATACAACAAAATTTGTATCAACAATTATTTTATACATTTATCTGATTTGAAAAAATAAGGTTCCTATTTAATCCTATAAATAGAAAAATCATAGCTTTATAAAATTTTTGAAATTCCAAATATAAATACAAAATCTCTTCCTTTCCACTCACAGTTTATCTATCTTATAATTATATGAATTGGATTTGATATTAATTTTTTATGCATCAATTTCAAAATTCTGATTTGAAAGTATTTATTTTATCAGGAGTTTGATTGGGTGATAGATTTTGGATTTATCTATAAACATTACTAAATGTTTTTTACAGTTAGATCCCCCCCATCAATGACTAATGAGGTTTATACAAAGTTTGTATTATTGAATTTAAATTCTTTATATAGTGCGATTTATTAGATTGAATATGTAAATGATTTTTAACTACAATTAATTACTTCATTTTATTATTTAACTACTATTTAATTTCAAATTAATATTAAATTTATTTAAATTCCGTAAACATTAGTATTAGGCATTAGTTTTTGCATCAATGAATATTTTCAAACAATGAACAAAGACATTGAGTTATCTAATTAAATTTGGACAAAATTTTAATAACATAAAATATTGTAATACCACTGTTTAGTTCTTAATAAAGAAATGATCATATATATAATACAATAATTTTTAAAGTATAGAATATTAAATTAAAATCAAACTATCATATTAATACTATTTGGATTAAGTTAATATACTTATTAATACCAACTTTCTTTGTATGGCAATAGCTTTTGATTTAACCTTGGTTTATCCAGAAATCACACGAATCATCCGTTTTAATTGTAATTAACACACACCGCTAATATTAAACAAATAGTATTTTTTAATTAAATGCCAAATGTTCGATTTTTAAAATTAAAAATCAGTTATACATTAAATCTCTCGTATAATTAAGATATCATGTCATAATAATTTATGGATTGTAAACATATTAAAGAAACTGACATCTCATATTCAAAATAGTTAATATCTAAAATAAGTTTTAAATATTCCAAATATTGATTTAAAATTTTGTGCAATTTTTAAATTTAAATTTTATTTTAAAAATGTATATATTAATTGAATTAAATAGAATAACATTTTGATTTCTACACTATATGCTATGTATGCATTGGTTATTTTTTAGGACAATTTAATTAATTCATATGATGTGAAACACTGCTAATTTAATTTTTAATAAGCAAAATGGTTTTAATAAGGATTTATATTTCTTATGAAATTGTTGGTATTTCTGATGTTTTATGAATTAAATAATATTTGATATGATATTTGGAGAAAATAATTTGATTGGATATGATTTTATTTAAATAGATAATATTTGAAATGGCGATTGAATGCTATACTATTTAAAGAAGACAACTTTTAAAAATAATATCTAATTTATTATATCTAATTGATTATTTATGTGATCAAAAATCAGTGAATATAAAATAAGCTATATTGATATTAATTATTTATATAAATATAAATAGAAGAATTGAATATATATGGAATAAAATTATAGAAGTGATATTAATAAATGAAGCTTATTATTTCCTTGTAACTAAATTAGAGTATAAAAATTGAGATCTTGAAAATGGATGAAGGGATCGTTGAAGAAAAGCTATAGGTGTCAAAATTGACTAATTAAGGAATTTATATAGTTTAAAAAATAAAATATAAAATAGTTTTTAAAGTAAATATGAGATTTTGAAATTGGATAATATCGATTGTGCATAATAATATAATAAAATATTGTCTGAATAATCGAACATATTAAGGATTAATTAGTGATATTGAAAGAGAAAAATATTGGATTGTTGATTGATTAAAAATATTTTTAGTAAAAATGATGATACAGTGCTATTGAGCGAATATATTGTTGAAAGGCTTAGATTGATTGCTAGTTTCGTTATATGTATTGTTTAATATATTTCCAATTATGTCATTTGCGTCGATAACACCTTCACCAATAGAGTTTGCATCTCTTTTTGCATCCTCCAAAAAACATCTATATGATATATATGTATCGTCACCAGAGAGGACATATAAAATCCTTACTTTGTTGTCAATAAAAGATTACTTATATACAATGGTGATGTATTCTGGATTATTGTGGCTGTTAGTTTAATTATTTTCGATAATCTCTTCATCTGATGATCCAATGAATGAATCTCCTTGGATTTAATCATATGTGAACATCGGTAGAGAACAGTTCAAACTTAGGGTTAGGCGGATATGCAATATGGGTAAAAAATACTGAAATTGTGTTTATTTCATAATTAGAGTAAATGCTGATTATTATAAAAATTGGGTGTATTTACGTATGTCTCTATGAGGATACAGTTTTCAAAAAGTATATTATAAATGATGAATTAAAATGCAAAATTATGGGATTGATTCCAAATTAGATGGGTAAAATTTTTGACATTAAGTAAATTCAGAGAACTTTATATATTCATTCCTTCTTGACGTTGTTGCATCTTGTTATTAACGTTTGCCGTCAAACATCATGGTATGCATAAATTCAATTGATTAATAGTGCTAAAAAATTAATTTGAGTCAAATTACTAATTAATCATTTTCTAGTCCGCTGCTCACCGCCCTACCGTTAACATTTACGATCAATCCAATGCCACCGCTGGATCCGTAAACATTCCTGCTGTTTTCACCGCCCCTATCCGTCCCGATATTGTTCAAATCACTCACACTAACCTCGCTAAGAACAACCGTCAACCCTATGCCGTCTCCAAGATGGCTGGTCACCAAACCTCTGCTGAATCTTGGGGTACTGGTCGTGCCGTTGCTCGTGTTCCCCGTGTCTCTGGTGGTGGTACTCACCGTGCTGGACAAGCTGCTTTTGCTAACTTCTGTCGTGGTGGTCGTATGTTCGCTCCCACCAAGATCTGGAGAAAGTGGCACGTTAAGACCAACGTCAACCAAAAGCGTTTTGCCACTGTCTCTGCCATCGCTGCCACTGCTGTTCCTTCTTTGGTCTTGGCTCGTGGTCACCGCATTGAAAAGGTCAACGAAATCCCTCTTGTTATCTCCTCTGCTGTCGAATCTTTCTCCAAGACTAAGGAAGCTGTTGCCCTTCTCAAGACCATCAACGCTTATGATGATGTAGTTAAGGTTGCCAACTCCCGCAAGATCCGTGCTGGTCTCGGTAAACTCAGAAACCGCCGCCATCGCCAACGTCGTGGTCCTCTTGTCATCTACAACAAGGATGAAGGTATCACTCGTGCTTTCCGTAATCTTCCTGGTGTTGAATTGGTTCAAGTTGATCGTCTCAACCTTCTCCAACTCGCTCCTGGTGGTCACTTAGGTCGTTTCTGTATCTGGACCGAATCTGCCTTCACCCGTCTTGATGAAATCTACGGTACCTACACTACTCCCTCTGGTTTGAAGAAGAACTTCCTCCTTCCTCAATCCTCCGTCTTGAACGCTGACATCAGTAGAATCATCAACTCTACTGAAGTCCAATCTGTTCTCCGTGCCGCTAAGCCCCGTGTCACCAAGCGCCCCTACACCCAAAAGAAGAACCCTCTTCGCAACAAGGCTGTCATGGCTAAGCTTAACCCTTACATCAAGGCTGTCCGTGCTCATGAAGCTCAAGCTGCCGCTAAGAAGTCTGCCAAGCCTGCTAAGAAGGCTCCCGCCAACAAGGAATTCAAGAAATTGTTACTCTCTGAATAATTTTCTTGATTTCCTGTCATATTAAAAAATTTATTTCACCTAACTTTTTTATCTATCATTTATTTTTGTTTTTTTCATAATGACATCTCTATTGTATTAAACTTTATCATTTTTATTTTAAACCCTCTGATTCTTAATTATTCAAAACAAAATTAATATATACTCAAATATAATCATATTATTAAATATTTATTTTCTATTCATTTTCCATACTTTTCCAATCTCCCCTGTAAAATCTATCTATCCCACAATCATTAATAATATTCTTTATTAATCGTCAGAGTTTGATTGATAAAATTTTAATGTGTGCAATGATTGAATGAAAAATTTGAATACCCACATTTTGAGATTTGTTGGGCTGATTTTTTGATATATAAGGATCTTTCATGGGTTTCTTTCAAAATTTTGACCTATTGTTTGGGATATTTGGTTTGTATAGATCGATTCATATACTGTAATAACAATACTTATTACCATTTATTTATAATAAGCTATCCTTTTCATATATATCAACATTCGATCTTTACCTAAGTAAAGATCTATTATCATCTGATTAATGCCTACTCAAGTGTCTCTTTCCCAACCTCATCGAGGTCTTTTCACTCGCAATAGTAGCTACTACTCAATGATGTATGGCGGTGGTTCTGGTTTTGGCCCCCCTTCATATTCTGATGATAGCGATTCAGCTCTTGAAGATAATACAGAAGTTTCTGAATCAGAAAGCGAACCTGAATTAGAGACAGAATCGATTTCACAGATCATTGAATCCCCAGTCAAACCTGTCACCAAACCTAAGCCTAAATCAAAATCCAAGCCTAAAGCAGCTCCAAAATCACCCAGTCCTGTTAATTTTTTAGCTGAAGACTGCATGTATGATACCGATGAGGAAGATGAATATATCATTCGCTCTATGACAGAGAATTTGCTTTCAAAATCTCAGCACATTAACCCTGCTTTGATTGCACCAATTCCTTCTTCCCCAAGGCCCACCCGCAACGTAAAAAAACCAAATTACACCAATATCCCCACAAGCTCAGAATCTGAAGGTGAGATCTCAGAACCAATTTCTACTAGTCAAATAGATCCCAAACTGTTGGAATTATTGACTTCTGAAGATGAATCTTCAATTCCTGATGATTTAGATATCATTGAGCTCCAGTATGATTTAGATCCTGAATTACTTTCCCCCACTAATTCTAATGAGGATCCCGATTTGGATCCTCGTCGCCGTATAGAAATTCCTGTGAAGCCAAAGAAACAAAAACCTTTGTCAAAACAGAGAATTGATGGGGGATCATCAAGCACAGCAAAACCTCAGACATCTATTAACACTATGAATCTTCCTTCAAGTTTCCCCACGATAATACCGTCTCTTTCCAAGTATTCGTGTATGGTATGTGATACTACATGTAATGATAATAGTAATCATTTATCATGCAAAATATGTAAATTGCATTTCCATAAGTCATGTATTAATGTTCAATCTGAAATCACTGATTACACTTGTCGTCCCTGTCGTAAGGAACAAAAATCTAAACCTAAGCAAATCAAGAAATTCAAAAGATCTTCACTTGCCAGAAAGCTTGATTCTAGCTCTACCTCTCACTCTGAGTCCTCTGCCAAGCCTGCTTCCCCAGTTGCATCACCTGCCATCCCTAAAATCAAAATCAAATCTAAGCCTACTTCTCTCTCCAAGAGCTCCACTTTAGATTTTTCTGATACAAGCGATTCTGATTCATGCTATTCCTATCGTTCTACCAACATCAAATCGCATACAACCAAAATCAAATATCCGCTTTGTCCCCCATCAAGCCCTGAGCCATCTCAGCCAAGGGCTGGTAAACGCCCCATCAAATCTAATCTATCATCCTTATGTCGCTCTTCAAGTCTCGAATCACCTCAGCCCAGATCTGGTAAACGCCCTATGAAATCTAATCTATCCTCTCTTTACAATCAATCCTCTCCTTCTCCCCCAAGACTTGGCAAACGTCCTGTCAACTCTATGAGATTTGAATCACCTCCTCCCGCTATACAGTCCCAAAATACCAAATTATTCTTCCCCGACTCTGATGACGAAATTCCTATTCCTCCTAAACGCAAGACCCTTGCTCGCTCATCGTCTCCCTCTTCTGTGAAACTCCCACAACTCCACAAATTACCCAAAATATGTTTCTCTGACTCTGATGATGAGATAGCACCTCCTTTCAAACACAAACCATTAACAAGGTCACCATCTCCTAAGCATCATCGCTCATCAAAATCACTCATTTGCGCATCATCTCCAATTTCTACCAAGCACAATCGATCTCTCTCTCACTCTTCCAAATCCAAGCCTATTCGCCAGAAAGAAAGACCCAAAGCAATGAAAAAGCCCAGGTCTCACCATGCTCCCCTGTCTGCATCTCATCCAACCAAATTCTCCTCTTCTCAATTTAAATTTAAGCCCCATCGCAATCTGCCCGTAATTTCCTCCACTACGCTCAAGCTCACCAAGCCCAAATCTGTCCCATCATCGTCAAGCCATGTTACTGATGAAGAAGATGATGTCATCATTATTGATAGTGAGGAGGATGAAGACTTAGATTGTTGCCCCATTTGTGTTGGCACTTGCACTTGTTAAGAAATTGCGCATATTTATCTATAGACTAGTTATATTATGAATCAATTTAATAATATATTACCTTAATAGTAATATATTCTCATACAGTATAGATTGCATAAAACTTAATCTCCTTGTACATATATAATAAAATCTAATACTTAATTAAACTGAATCACATTCTTATATTATCTAATCAAATTATTTTTTCATATCCATTTAATTTTTAATTACATTCAAAATTTTCCAATCTCTATTCATCACAAAAATATTTGTATTAAAATCTAATTTCAGTACAATATAATTTTAAAATTAAAAAAATAAAATATATGTATAAAAAGAAAATACCAATAATTAATCATGGTATACTTTGCTGACTTTATTTATTCAAATTGAAAATTGTAAATCATTGAATAAGACAAGGCAAGAATATGAAATATGAAATATTGGTTTGACATATGTTAACAACCAAATAAACCATTTTAGATATTAATATTAATTTCATATACGACATATTAATGAAATAAAATATTCTTTTCAATGATAGTTGAATCAATATATTTAAATAAATTGATTTATGCAATGATATAATTTATTTAGATTATTTTATCATTTTGCAACTTGTGTAATATATCGAAATATCGCAAATTAATAATATTTTTGGCATGGTATTACTAAGTCCACTTGAAAGTTTTTTCCCCATCTTATAATAGGAAATCAATTTTTGATTAATTACTAAACATACAATAGAGGCGTAGCTAGAAGGATCATATATAACTGTGAGAAAAAGAAGTATTAAGCTGAGTTTACTAATATATATCACTAAATAATTGATAAAAATTATTATGATATATTTTATATCAAAATCAAAAAACGAATTATAGTTTTTCGGCGGTTTAATTAATTTTTAGAAAAAGTAGAAGGTGGGGAAAAAACTATTCAGAGCGACCAATAATTTGTTGGCATTAATATATTTCAATATAACATCACTATAATAAGTACACCATACATAAAATTATATTTTGTTGTTTATAAAAAATATTTCAATTACAAGATAATATCTAATTGTGAATCAACACCTGTATCTGTATAATATCTTGATTGAAACTTAGCACATAACCTATTTATTGGAATGGCAACTTATCATTTTATAACCAACAAATCATATCTCTTAAAATATCATATGATTATTTTTGCTTTCTGTTATTACATAAACATTTATTAAAATAAAATAAACCAAAAAAACTAACATAATATTTATATAAATATATGAACTTTTAATTCTTTGATCGAAGAATATTAGTGATTTGCAAAATATCACAAAATTTTATCAATTAATTAGAGACAAATTTTGAATTGAGAGATGAAATACATGGAAAATTATTATAGAAATAACAAGCACCAGTATAAAATTATTTGAATAAACAATAAATGAAGCTGACACAATAAACAATATATTAATATATAGTATACAGAGTTGAATAATATAAGTGTAATTACTACTCAGCCATATCCAAAATTTTAAGTATTGATCTTAAAATAGGTCATCAAATATTATCATATAAATCAATATTAATAACAATGAATTCTTTTGTTCAGATCAGTTATAATTATTCATGCATTGAAAGTGTCAGGTTAAATATTCGACAAGATGAAACTAATAATTGAATTTATTTGAAATTAATATTGTAATACATGTGATAATATATAAAACTAGATAACTATAACCTAATACTATTTCAATAAGGAAATTCTAATAGTTTATTGAAAGAAAAAGATGATTTTTGATAATAAAAATGATTAATGTTGAATTTAAGCACTGGTGACTTGGGTGAATTGGCCTGATTTAAGGTCGCTCAAGGTAATATCGAGTTTGCCTTGTTCATCAATTTCAATTTGGAGTTGCAAATTAGGAGTGGAAAGTTCCTTGAGTCCTAATTCGGCTAACAAAGTATTAGGTTTGTAGAAGTAGGTGGTGATAGGTTCAGGAAGTTCGGGCTCTTCATCGTCATCTTCATCTTTAGGAGGAGCTTCGGGTTGGTAAGTCTTAGAGTCTTCAACAGCTTCGTAAATGCTAACAAAGGCGGATGTGGAATCCTCAGCAATAGCCAAGGGGAAGATACGACGGACGGGGAGAGGAGTGTCCTTACCAATGAGAGTAACGAATTGGTCATCGGCACCAACTAAACCGATAGGAGCAGTAGTATAATTGGCATTGATGAGGTGAGAGTTTTCCTTTAATTGTTCGAGGGAGACATCTTCACCGTGGTTCAAGGTAGACAAAGTAGCAGCTTGTAAGACACAGCCCAAGGGGAT
>JNEM01008469.1:0-17246 GCA_000697335.1 Conidiobolus incongruus B7586
TAAATTAATAAAATTAAGTTTAAATAAAATAATAATAATCAATGAATTTATAATATTAATATTCCTTAATTATATATCTTTTAAAATCGTTTAAAATTTACATGCAATTTATTAAGACTATGTTTTATTTTAATATGTTATTTATTATATTATAAATTATTTTAAGCTTTAAAAAATTTTAAAATTTAATTTTATTTGATTTTTTAAATATTAATAAATAATATTTTAATTTAAAAACATATCCTTTTATTTTAATTAAAAATTCTTAAAATATTTTAATATTGTTTTGATGAATATTATATATATATTAAGCTTAAACCTTGTTATATTTATAATTGATAAATTTAAGCATATTTATGTTAATAGATGATATTTTGATAAAAGCATCTAATGTCTTAGTTGCGTATATTTGCAATATAAAAGCACTTTTATTTAAATAATAGAGAAGGATCTCTTTAGTTTTTTTATTTACTTTTAATCAAAAATTTTATACAAAATTTAATAACGTTTTATTTTGGAAGAATGACTTCATATTACTTTAATCCCAATGTTGATTTTCGCAATCCTGAAACTTATGAAATTGTAAACAACAGAGTTTTACAACAAAACTTAAATAATTAATAGAATTATAAAATAATACTATTATAATTTCACTAAAGCTTAAAAACTAAAGTAAATATAATTAAATAAAATTTACTAAGATTTATTTAAAAACTAAGGCATTTTTAATATATTGTATTGCAAAATAATTATAAAAATATATAAAACTAAAATTAAAATTTAATTAAAAATAATTAAAAAACTATTATAACTAGTATATTCATAAAATTATAAACTATATAACTATAATTAATATAGGTAAAAAAATAAATTTATAATAAAAAATTTTTATAATTATATCTAATAAATTTGTAAAGTATATTTTTAATCTTTTATTAAAAATAATAAATAAAATATTATTGAAAATGGAAGTGAATATTGACTTTATCTTATTTATTTATTATTGCACTTTATATATTTAAAATTATGCTATTATTTAATATCTTTTATATAATTCAATTTTTAAAATATAGAAATATATAGTAATTTGAAAAATACATTCAAAAAATTTAAAATAATTAAGGTCTTGAAGGTAAATATTGGTTACAATCTAACCCTTGACCATAATTCCATTACACCATGATTCTTATAATGTCGTGATTCTTATTGGGATAGAATGACATTCTTTTTAAATTGAGACCAAACTACCATCTTAATTTTCCATTTTTCTAATATTAAAGCTATAATTATCTAGTTTAGCTCAAGAATATTACCTTGAATGAAATGTCTATCATATTAAATAAATAACATTTAAGTCTATACCTTGTTTATCATAGTAGCCAGGTAAATTTTATAATCAAGGTTTAAAGATATAGGGTTGGAAAATAGCAAACCGTCAAGAACCAAAAAATAATACCAATGACAATGCTCTTTTCCATAGTTTAACTCTATATAATTCCATATTTCATCATACTCTTTATTACTATCATAAGAAAATTACTTCGGCTTACTTTAAGCCAAAGTATGTGGTTTATGTACAAGAGCCATTCACTGATTTTCATAGCACATCTAATCAATAGCTTAGGTGAATATTACTCAATACTTCTAGACTGTCATAGAGACAATGCTTTTAGTGACCTCGAAAATTTTATTATAATTATTATAAAATCAATATGTAAAATATATAACTGTAAAAAACAATAATTTTCATTATATATACATAAATAATATTTTTAAAATAAAATATAGATATCATTTGTAATTAATATAAAAAAATATATATTAGTTCAAATAATCATTGGAAAACTAAGCAAAATATTAAATAGCCATGATTTATATCAATCAAAAGGTATTAATATAGCAAAAACCGAATTATAAAGAAGCATTTTTACATAAACATTCAAGACAAGCATTATAATTTTTTGAAAATTGATAATATAAAAAAATATAAATGAAAACTTGTAAGAAAATATATTATATAAAGAATTTGAAATTTTAAAGGATTCTCCAATAATAATGATTGTAAATTAAACAATAAGCAATATATTAATCAGAAAAAGAAAAAATTTATTTTAATATAAGAATATATTTATAAAGAAATCATAAATAAACAACATGTTAAAAGAATTATTTAGCACCTCACTTCAAGTTCGTAATATCTTGAATTTTTTATCACACATTGAACTAATTCCCTTTTTATATGGACATCCTAAAACATTATTAATAAAATAATAAAATTTGACAAATCAGTATAATTACGTTGGCAATAGTGCGTTTTTAGTTGAATTAATTTCACTTTACATAATTTACACTTCTGTTGATATGGTGAAAAACTATAAGCAATTAAAACGTTAACACTTATTCAAATAATGAAATCATTATTCACGCTTTATCTTTTTATTATGAAGTTAATAACTTATTCTTATTTAATTTTCTGTCTTTACCAACTAAAAAATATTAATAAATTAAAATTAAAATAAAAAATGAATAAAAAGTATTTTGAGTATTTCTAGCTCTGCTTTCCACTTATCGGGATATATTACTTTGTTAACTTTTTTTCACTTATACATAAATTCATCAATTAAATTTATTTTTTAAATAATTATTATCTTGCAATCTTTACATACCATTTTTAAATTTAGATGAAAAGTGAATGAATGAATGAAGAAGATTTTTATTAGACCTATGGACGAACAAAAGCGATATTTGGCAGAATATATTGATCTGTAACTTGGGATCTACCCCAAAGATACAGTTACAGAGTTAAGGGTTTGTTTGTATTGAGAGTTATTAGGGATAAAGTAATAACAGTATACTTAAAATTAGGAGGAGATTGTAAATGTTATTATGGGGTATGAAATGGTGTTAGTAGTTTAAGGACTTATTAAGGTCCAGATGAAAAGTGACAAATGAATACTATATTTAATAGAGAAATAAATTCACTTAAAGCATTATGAGATTGATTTATTTGAAATTTACCTATTCATAAAGTATTGTGTTATTTTAATTTCAAATATAATTAATCATATTTTAATAAATTTTGAAAAAAAATTTAAATCTAACAATGTCTGATTTATTAAATGAACTTATATTATGGAATAATATTAAATTATCTCAATAGATGTCTTATTTAGAACTGGTTATTATTAAAATTGTATTTAATCTAATATTCAGCATTGAAACTTATAAATAATATATTAGTTATGATATTATTTGAAAAATGAGACCATTTTATCAAATAACAATATATTTTTTTAATAATTCTAATTTTCAATTATTATTATTATTATAGATTAATCTTTATTATTTATTAAAAAACAATTGAAAGATCAAAATTTAATATAATAAACATTAAACACGTTTTGAATTAAAATAAAATTATTCAATTGTTAAAATAAAATAATATTATAAATATGTAATTGATATTTAAAATAACTTAACACATCAATATCAAACAAGTTTACATTAATACTTTTTTGAATTTTTTTATTCAAATTTTATCATTATTTATTAATTAAAAACTTATGGATCCACTTATAAATATCCAAATAAACATCTAATAATAAAAAATATCACAGTATTGGACTTTCTTCGGATATTTTGGATACATTAATTTGTTGTTTATTTGACTGAAGTTACTATGGTACTTTACAAATCATTGTATATAATATGAATGATTTATGTGCCATTTTTACAGCATATAGTCAAACTCGATAGATATAATAAAAATTTTAATTATTAAGCAAATTACAATCATTAAGTACATTCCTTCAATTAAAAATAATTATCAAAATGCCCTAGTTGACCAATATCAGGAGTCTTAATTCATAGAATGGATTATATTTGACTAATTGATATATTTGACAAGTTGCTCAAATAATTTGATTAATAAAATGAAACAAATAACTAATTGTTTGAAATATTCATCAGGGTGAATATTATTCCAAGTTATTAATTTTAATTTTAGTTAACCAAATTGATGAATAATGAAGCAAATGATACTTGGAAATTAGTGGATATACGATAGTATATTATTTGCTTACCAAGGATGATCAAAACTACCTAATTCCTGAATCAATTTAATTTTTTATAATCGGTAAAATTAAACTCATTTGGCTATTGTCTGGAATTGAATGCATTGATTTGCAATTTGGGTAAAGTTCAGTCATTAAGTTTATAATATATCTTGATTCTTAATTTGATATTAACATTAAAGTACAAAATATCTGATAATGTTACTAGTTTTAAGATTTAATATATCATCATAAATATAATAATTTCCAAATTAAATAATTTTACCATTAAGTTTAGAAAAATTTTGCATAATTTTTTAATAAAAAAAATTATTGAAAATAATACTATTTTATATAAAGATAATATAGTTTTTTATTCTAGTTTTATTAAAGATTAATTAATCATTCAGCTATCAATATGAGAAATCTTAATCGATAGTAAAATTTAAATTTAACTGATATAAGTTATCTTTATCAAAAGTTCAAATTTTAATATTTCCTAATATTTTCATTTTATTATTTTTTGTGTTACTACGTTGCCTAAACTATTATATTTATATTGATAATTACCACTGATTCTGTGAAAGATGTTCTCATTTGTGAGTGTTTTAAGTTCAATTTCTTTTTTCAAATTAAAAATGAAATTTCAATAATTATTAAAACTATTATTACTTTAATATATAAAATCCCGAAATTAGAATCAAAACAAGGACATTTTGAGAATTTATCCAGTTGAAAAAAATAATGCCATATATAGAATGGCTCATTTTGTTATTAATTTTTAATAGAAAGAGCCGAATCCCTGGATTACTGGTTGGCAGTAAGTTCTCTCATTCCTGAATTAATATTATTTCTAAAAAAATTTATGTTTCATTTACAAGAATAAATGTACTCCATAATAGCGGATATTTTCAACTTTATAATTATTCATAAGTTCAAGCACCTTTTACAAACCTTTTTATTATTGGTATAAAAATTATTAAATATTAACAAAAAATTCAAAAGTGATTATTAATGATAATACTTATTTATCTAACAAGATAATAATTGTAGTTAATTTTGTGCCCAAGGATTTAGCAAAATATATCATGAAACTGCTTATCAAAGGTATAGTAAATATAGTCATGTGGAAATATACAGGATGAAGGATAAACATTTTGCATTGATATGAATCATTTACTTACTATGTAAGCTAGCAGATTTTTAATAACTTTATTATCTTTCTTTGATATCAGATAAACTAAGTTGAACTATCAACTTCGCTATTTCCTAGATTGTTTTCAAATGTTGTAGAATTTTAGGGAATATATCCGATTCACAATTTAAATTCGTCAGAATATTGTCAATATCTTCATTTTATTTAGTTAAGTATATAGTATATATATTTTGAGCTCAAATATTCATAATAATTTTACAAAAGAATTTAAATCTCTTGTTAAAACTAATACATGTTTAATAAAAGTTTTACAATATTATTTATAGTAATAATATCCATCAGTGATACTATTAATTCATCGAAGATTTTAAAAATTGATTAATTTTAATATATATTTATAATTCAATGATGTCAAGTTTTATATTATTAAAATTTTTTAAAATATAGTATGATTTTATTTTGAATAATATATTATTAATAAATAGATTATAAATATGAAATGCATAAAATTCAGCTAGAGAAAATTTTATAAAATTTATTAAATTTTTATTAATTTAAAAAATTTATGCAAAATTTTCTACAAATAATATATAATATTGAAAATAAATTAAAACTAATTTAATAATTTATTATTTTTAAAAAAGGCAAGTAATCTATGATATTTTTACCAAATTAGTATTGTCAAGTGATACTTTTATAAACCATTAGATTTTAGATAATTAAAATGGAATAACTACTGGTAATTATTAAATAATCAATTCTTATCAACTATATTTCAAACTATTTTAAATATATTATATTAAATATTAACCTTTATATTTTTTTCACAATTCCTAATTAAAGTAATATAAATTACTAAAGTAAGTATTAATTAAATTAATTGAGTTATTATAAATTAATAATTAAAAATATCACAAAAAAAACTTGAACTATAAAATAATTGATTAATATATTTTGTAAAAACTAATTAATTAATAAATCGGGTATAATTAATTAGTTTTTAATGGTAATTTTTAATAATGTTTAATTATGCTCCGAGTTTCTCAGTTGAAGAATTATGCATTATTTTTATTGAAAATTTTGGTCTTAGATTTTTCATAATTGAGTACTACGAAATGTAATGAGATTTTAAATTATGATATGAAGATTGAATGAGCTAAAATAATTGTATCACTTTTTCTTCTATTGCTATATATCATTGGTATAGTTATCTTTCAAAAAGCTTATTGGAATTTATAATAAAACCGCATCACTAATCTTTCCATAGTTCAAATAAATTTAATAAATTATAATCAGAATAAAATTACAAAACACGATCCTAATTTTGTAAAGAAGGTATCTTGTGGATGTAATATTTTTTCGGTATTGAATTTGTTAAAAACAATTCAATTCCTCGTAGTTAGAATATTTAATCACATACTATACATTATTAATATTATATTTAAATAAATTATATTTATCCTATGTTGGCTTATTTTTGGCGATATGAGAGTCAGAACTGGAATATGCGTACATTATTCTCATTTCAGGATTAATATCACAATTCACAAAATTTCAAAATCAAAATAAAATTTGAAATATTTATTCCAATATGATCAAATTTGTGTAATATTCAATTATATAAATATTATTCTTTTTTTAATATGACTTTGATTAGTTAATCATCCTCCAGAACTAGGAGCTTATATTGCACAATTAAATGAGTGAAAATAAGGTAATAATTTGTGTGATATATCCTTTTGTGGATTTCAATCCTTCAAATGAATAAAATAATTATATCTAAAATATCTAATAGAATGAATTTTAAAAATATTCAAATACAATAATAAGGTAATAACCATTTATAGAAAACTGAAAAATTTTCTCAATTATGATATTGATTAAAATGTATAAGATTCTTTGATGCTGATTTGTTGAATATATTCCAGGAATCAGAATTTAAAATATAAATTTCGTTCAAATCTTGGATATGGAATAATTTCAGGGACAAAGTTACCCATTTCAGGTGACTTATTCCGACTTGAATTTCAAGCCAGCAATTGAATATTCTATCCTTAGTCAGTATATCATACAACATAAACTGAATGTTTAAGCCTCATTAAAATAATATTATATCAATTCTATATTGTTTTTGTTAAGGTAATATCCAATTAAAAAAATTGAATATTTTACCTCATTAAGATAACTCATTAATTGGATTACGATATAACTTTGATTAGCTTAACATATTCGAAAAAACGGAGGTCATAGAGTATTATAACTAGTATTAAATAAGCTATAAAATGATAACTAATTTAAATTTTATAATAAAAAGGAACGTTGTTATATTAATTATCAATGTTTAAAGATCCAAAGGAGGTTACTCTATTTGAGTCATTCAACGATATAAATTAACACAAGTAACGTAATTCAGTAAATGTTAATTATTTTGACATTTTCCAGCTATATTAAGTTATATTAGCCCAAAATGATTTAAAAAACGAAAATGACGGAGTTAAAGCCATCAATGATATAGTATCCAATTATACCATATATTTCACTCTATTATTTATTATGAATACATTAAATTATAAACAGTTTTCAAAATTATCTCATATTGTTTCAGCAAAATTATTTTTATAAAAAATTAATTTTGATATTTGGAGCACAAAATTTGGAACGATTATTAAGAATATCAAAAAGAATCCAATTTTATATAAATCATAAAATAATAAATTCTCATTTTTAATACATAAGAAAATTATATAAATTAAAAAAAACCTTCATATGATTGACTATATAAATTAAGACAACTGTTTATCGTGGGGGCCGACCTTTTTAAAGTTTTCAGGTATGTTGATACTTTATAATTGATATAAGCAATGTTACTACTGAAATTTATGGTCGGTAAAATTCCTAAAAATTATATATATATATAATTTTAGTATAGCTATAACATTTGTCCAGCATAAATGTTTGATCTATAATGATATTAAGTTTTCCATAAAAACGTGTAGGTAAGTCAATAATTATGCAGGAAGAATGAGACTTGAAAAATTCATAGTTACATCATCATCTAATATACATCCGTAAAATTCCTACCCACTCATAAATTATTAAAAATATTATACAATTTGAAAATCAAAATAATTTTGAATATATTTTTAAATTTTGAACAATTATAAATATGTTAGGAAAAATGATCTATGATACCTGATTTCTAATCAATTTGCCAATTTTAGTTTATAATATTTTCAATTAGTCCATTAAACAATCTCATTTATAGTATGTTTATTTTATATAACATTTTGATTTTTTATCAAATAAATAATATATTTATGAATTAGAAATTTCTCAAGTTTAAAATCCATTTTTGAAAACTCACCTAATTGAAATTCATATGGAATTTTGTACTTAAATTCGAGAATACTAATATTAAAGTACTATTTATTTGACAATTACACATTTATAAACATTATAGAGGATGATGATTCATATTATATCACATCTCCAAAGAATAACTCCGCTTTTTTCAATTATACAGGTTTAATATTTGAAAACTTCAAGTTATTCACTTGTAAAAAATAAATAAAATATAAAAAATTAATTTTCATTTATAAAAATTTATAACTGATTGATTGAATTTAATTGAAAAATACTACTTTGAATTAATTAATATAATCAAGAATGCTAAGCTAACAAAAATGAATACATTCTAAAAAATTGATAACAGTTAATAATAATAATTTTATTAATTTTGTAATAATAAAAAATATATTCAAACTGACCGATTCTTAAAAGTATTTTGTAATGTACTTGGAAATTAATTTAAAATCCTGCATATCTATTTAATATTATAGAAATTATATTACAATGTGATCAAAAAATTCTTACAATTGGATTATTCTATCTAATATCCACACACATATATATATATTAATTTTCGATAATAATAATTAATATGAAAACATATTTTGAGTTATTAATTATTTATCTGATTTTTTTTATTATGATGATTAGTTAAGACATATACTATTGATATGTATATATATGATTAGAATTAATAAGTATGAATATTTCGGATAGACGAATTAATTAATTGAGGGTGGAATTCCTCCTCTGATGAATTTTGATGTGTGCTGATAAATTGTCCGTCCTGCTGAAGAATTTGTTACAAGTAGGGATGGGACACTGGTACGGCCTGTGGTCGAAGTGGACACAGCGCTGGTGACGTTTTAAATGCTCCGCACGCTTGAAAGTTTGGAAGCAGTTGTCCACCTCGCAGATGTGCAACTTTTTCGTAT
Organism: Conidiobolus incongruus B7586; assembly: GCA_000697335.1. Taxonomy (NCBI): domain Eukaryota; kingdom Fungi; phylum Entomophthoromycota; class Entomophthoromycetes; order Entomophthorales; family Conidiobolaceae; genus Conidiobolus; species Conidiobolus incongruus. The sequence goes on from JNEM01008469.1 coordinate 9,492, forward strand.
GACTAACCGACTGCGAGCGTTTCGTGCGAAAGTGAATGGGTGGCTGAGCATGCAAGGTAGGGACGAAATTGGAAGTTGGGAGACTGTTTGGAGTAGTTTGAGGAGATGGATGGTAAGATGCTGGCTGAGATCTTGCGTTTGTGGCTGTAGTTGAAGACGTTTCTAAGAATGTGGGTATGGATAACTGAGTAGGAGGGGTTAGAGAATTTTGAAATAATTGAGCTTGGGTTGGAGACCACATTGAAGAGATGTCGGACATTGAAGGAATAACTAGTTCGTTGTCAGGATCGAGAGGGGTTGACATAGAGGGATAAGACAATGGACTTGAAGACGAGTTTGATAAGAAGGGTTGATGTAAATCCATCATGCTTCCACTCATAGACAAGTCTACAGGAGTCATTGGAGACCATGGCATGCATGATGAAATATCCATGGGATACGTTTGGCAAGTATCCATTGAGAGATCTGCCAGCATTTTGGAATCAAATGGTCCTGGAGTTGGTATCCACTGCAATTCTTGGGCCATGAACATATCGAGGGAACTGTTGGAAGGAGGGATGGTTAGCTGGTTGATGAATGCATCAATCTGCTGATCTTCATTAATCTCTGGGTGAACACTCATGTTTTTAATTTATTAATTAATCAAAGAGAAAGAGTTGTAGCAGCAAAATTAATTAAATGATATTAGGTAAGTATTAAAAAGAAACGGAATTAAAGGTGGATGAGAAAGAAAAGAACGGAAAGCTTGGAATTTAAAGAAGAAAGTAAGGCTTTAATATGCCAAGTCGCAGTAATTGATTGAATTAAGAATAATCAACAGAAATAATAGAACAGTAATAAGCAAGGATAAAATTGAAGAATTTTTTAAAAATTGTGAGTAAAGTCCCTTCATTTTATACTACCCCTCTAAACCCTTCTCCTCTTCCCCTTGAATTTTTGCAATTTAAATTTTTCAATTTTACATTAGTGATTATAACCTGGTTTTAGTGTGTCAACTAATCGAATCACTAACATTATAAACTTATAGTATGTCAACTTAACTCCCTTCATGTCTAACTATATCAGTTTGAAGATCACGCTCATGAAAGTATCAAGCATATTGGGGTAAACTTGACAGAGGGGGAGCTCTAAAAAAATTCAAGTTCAAATTCCAGTTATTATTTATGCACTTGGGAAAATAATATTTGCTCAAACCGAAATTTTCCTGCAAATAAATATACATTATTGATAATTTAATATAACGGATAATTTATGAAATCAGTAAACTATATGTATTCCATTAAATCCAGTATATTGGATTAATCAAGTTATTTTATTTTAAATCATAAGCAATCATACTTAGATCAATTTGGTAATGCACTATAAGAATTACTTTAATCGAGAATACTGCGATACTAATTTGAAACCTAAGCTCAAAACTTAGTTGGCACATTTTAACCGATGATTTTAACAGCTTCACATGGCGTGAGACCTCCACATTAATGGACAAGACCCTTAGCTCCTGATATTGACCCAATCCAACTTTAAACCTGATTCAATTTATAACTGTCAACTAAAGTAAACAATACGTTTTAATTAATATTTGAAACTATTCCTCAAATACTCTTAACTAAACAACTTTATAAACTATACCTTTAACGTTTATTATTTTATTTATACTATTAAACTCCTTGTAAATTCACTTTATTTCTAATTAAAATGTCTTAATTTTATCACTTTGTATTTTTTTACAAAGCATTAAAATGCTTTTTTATGATTGATAATTGATAATCAATAATCAATTGACGGAGTTGAAAAACAACTAAAAGATCTTTCAATGAAAATCCTTTCTCAATCTATTATATGGAGAATATGATAATTATTCGTACAATCTTTTTAATTTTTGACAATCAGGGATTATTTTTGGCTTATTATATGATAATCAAGCTTTTTTAATTTATTTCACTCTATTTCTAAACAATGCAATAGTATTATATCAAGGACTAGCATTTTAATGGATCTTGTTTTATATAAATTTTAAAAAAAATTATTTATTATCGAAAAATAACAATTAAACTATATATAATGTAATTCAAATTTCATACTATGGGAATATTTATTAGCTTTACCTTAGAGAAAGAATTTAAACTTGAGTACAAATTTAAGTAATTATTTACCCTTGATATTAAATTGAAATTCTTGGATTAAATCAATATCGATGTTCATTTAAACTTTTAATATATATAGATTAAGTTAATAAATTGTACGAAATATATCATTTTTGTGAATGATGATATGTAATTTAATTTAATAAATAACAAATACAACACTAAAAACTATATAATCTCATCAATTATTATACAATTGCATTGTTGGTTAAAAATATTAAAATAATCTATATTTTATCATTTATTACTTTAAACCAATTTTTAAATACTATCATTAAAATATAAAAATAAATTCAGAAAATATATAATATAATAATTATAATACCTTTTAAAAATTATTAAGTATATATTATTTATTAATCAATAAATAAAATTTATGATTAAAGATCAACTATATAAATTTAATGTTTAATTATTAAGTTTATCCAATATCATAAAATTGGAAATTAAAATAAATCCTGTAATAGTATATCTAATTGATACCCCTCATCAATATCTAAAAAAATTACACTCAAAATTTTATATCAATTGATAATATTTTAAATGAATATTAATAAAATAAATAAATCCTACAAGAGGTAGAAAAGATGTATAAATTAATATATTCAATATTTGTGGTAATTTGTTAATTATCTTTATTTCAATCAAATTTTAATATTAAATCAATGGCATTATAATTTTCAAAGGAAAAATATTTATTTATTTATGGAGATATGTAATAAAAGAAGTTGACAATTAAATAATTAGATTATTGATAGGGTTAAATGAATTTGAAAATAAACATGGATGAAATGGACAAAATTGTAAAAATTGTTAGACCACAAACGATACTCAGTCGTTTGTTGCTATTGATATCGTCTAGGAATTGGTACTTCCAGTATGATCCCGTGACAATGACTGAATAATAACGGGAGAAGTATTTGGTAATGAGTTGGTTCGCGAAGTTGGCATCGAGGTAGCCGTGTAGGCCGAAGTGATTGAGTTGGAGGCCATCCACACTGAGTTGTTTGGACCATCTCGAGTTTGAAGCTATAGTTGATTGATGACTGTGATCATTTGTTATATCGAGAGAGTCTGAAGCTTTGAGATAGTTATCGATCAGATGGATTAATTTTTCCGTTTTAAAGTACCAATAATTCACAAATTTTTTTAACATCTCCATATTTTTGTCGGTTTCGTTGAGATAATCGTCGATTTGGATGGAATTAATGAGATGCTGGTAAGTTTCTAAGTCTTTCTTGTTGAGGACAAGTAGACTCGCATCTTTGGAGTTGGATTGGAGTGTTGGTGGTAGATTGATATTATCCTCTTCGAATCTTATTACCAAGTCGTGGCAGTCCCGTTTCTCGAGGATTAAGCGATCGCTGGTGACTGCAATATAAGATCCCAACCTTTGAAGTTGATCTAATTCATTCACACCAATATTGAAAAGTATTTCATAAGGATCGGAATTAAATAGATCACTTACAATATCTGTTAAAAAGGACAAATTCCATACTGAACTTTAAAGTTAGCTTAATATTATCATCTAATAAAATAACAAGAATTTACCTAAAGCACATGGAAATTGTAGAGGGGGATTACAATAAATCACAATTCTCTTTTTTAACAATATAAATTTCCAAATAACACACCATTGAGCTCCGAATAAATAGATCATCTGCTCTAATTGATTCAATGGGCTTAGTACTTTTGGTGACTGCGCTGATGGACTATTCAAGTTTGGAGAACTTAAAAAACTATCGTTATGGACTGAGTCAGATTGCGTGAATATATTGGGCGGTAACTGATAAAATGCTGTTAATTCTTCGCTCAGTTCATCAAGAGGTAAATTCAATCTATAATTTTCAATAGATTAATTTAATATACATAAAATTAATATTTAATAAACCTACTTGACATTATTAATCAACTGTTGAATTCTAATGTTCAAAGATAAATAATTATTGGAAATTAAACCAATGGACCTCATCTCATAACCTCTCACTTTAAAGCGATTGGAACTAGCAGGTAGCCTTTGATAAATACAAACACCATAATTTCCACCAATTTTAAAATAACTAAATTATTAATTAATACTAAATTATAAATAAAAAATATTAAATTACATAATATCATCAAAAATTTTATGTAAACCACTTGGTAAACTTAAATATTCTACACTTTCCAAATTATACTCTAAACTCATAATTAATAAATAATAAATATATAATATTTTATTATCTATTATACCTTGAGGATATTTAAAATAAATTTCATTGCCTTTTAATGGGTCAAATATAGTTATAAATACTGCTTCAATACGGTCCAACTGTTGAGAATAATTTGGGGATGTCTGTAGCTCGTAGGTGTTATTCCCAGTTATTAGTGTTTCTAATTGATTTAACTTTATGTCTAAACTGTTAATTCTTCAATTAAATTATGATTTATTGGGTTGTATTAGAAATTACTTGGTTTTTGAGGCATTGATAATAGTATCGGATGAGCTTAGTAGTGGTACTTCGATAGATTGTTCATAATTTAGTGTTTCCATTTTATATCAAAATTATTAAAATGAACTTTATTGTTTAAATAAAAGATAAGATTAATTATATTTTTTATTCTTTTGCATTTAATAAATGGAATGGGATATTTGTTTTGGTATTGGTTTTTGATTGGTTATGGGATATCCTTTAATATTAAATTCACTTTTAATTCTGGTAATATTGGTCTTTTTGGGTCATGTTATAACAAAAAAGGGATTTTGCTATTTAATTAAAGTTATGAATATTGCACATTATTAGACTATTCACTATTTCTATATTGGGAAATATAGTATAATCAACACACCCAAATAGTTTATATACTGTTTAATGTTTCAAGATATTTATAAATAATTTATTTACATTCTTTATATCTATTTCATGGACCCATATCTAAAAAATAAACTTTATATATTTTCTTAATTTACTACAACATGAAGATATTTTATAGAATATGACAATTAATTAGAAATTCATATATAATAGCTTTTATAAATACAAATTCACATGATCCAAAAAAATTATTAAAATTTATTAACCTGATGATTAACTATATTTAAAAGATTTAATATTGCAGAAAGATTAGAAACTAGATTTAACAAATTTTGTGGTTCGGAAGTTTAAAATTGCCTAAATAACATGAACAAATAACAATTTCAATTCTAAAAATTTGGGTATTTTTCGCTTGTTAATTGATTTTTGTTCATAATATTGTGAATAGAAAAAATAATGTATCAATGATTGAATTTTCGAATTCTGATTATATTAGAACCTATTTTCCAATGTTATTAATATATAATTTAATATTTTTTTAAAATGAATAAAAATTTTCAACAATAGAATTTCTTAAAAATATCAGATTATTCATTACAAAAATAATAATTTAAATCTAAAATAGCCCATATATTACATATTATTTAATTAAATAACTGGATTTTTGAAAGAGCCTTATTATTTGAAACTTTGTGAATTATTTATATTGTTAAAAATGAAATTTATTGGAATATTTTCAGTTAATAAAAAATTGAATCAATTGATGATTAAATATTGACGTCACATGATTACTTCTTTAATAAATAATCAATTAAATATTGATAAATATAACAGTTATGATAATAAATATTGGTTATTCATGAAAAATAGTAATCATTTATCAGCTTATTCAATTACCTTAAAAAATTTTGATATATTATTTTTGTAATCTAAAATTACAATTAACAAATTTGAGATATTAAAATAAGATGTAAAATACATTATAAAATAAAATAAAAACTAGTTATATTAATGGCTCATAATGATTAAGAGTTCTATTTAATTGATTATTGAAATATATAAAATTTGAATATGATTTTAAAATCAAATATAATTCAATTTTCAAGTCTCTTATTGTAAAAATCCATTTACAAGAATGAGAAAAAAGTATTATACAATGGATTAGGTCTGAATCAAGCGCAATGGGTACTGTAATTCAAATGATGTGTGTTAATGATTATTATGCATCATCTATAACTATTTTAAATCAAAATTGTCAATGTTATATCTTTTATTAATATATTTATTATTTCAATATTTTTAATTGTTAATTATATTTTCAAATTTAATATTTTTTAACATATTAAATTTTTTTTGAACTTGTACGAAGATTAATTTAAAATATTATACGAAAAAACCGAGCATTAAAAATGAGACAGAACTTTCAAAATGAGCTTTAGATCAATCGTTAATATTTTTAAATGCGATTTTCTTAGTGGAAATGGTTCCTGTGGTGAAAATTTTTGTCAGATATTTTGATATTAATATTAAATAATTACTTTAATCAATTCGGTTTTATAGTTATAGGAGAGAATGTGAAATAATATCTTATAGAATATTCATATGATTATTAAAGGATTTAAGACTGAATTATTATTTTAATGGCATTTATATTATAATATCGGATGCTACTAAAACATTTTTATGTTGTCAATTGAGTTTAAAAAATTATATTATAAATGTCAAATATTTAGAAATGTTAAAAAACGTATAATTAATGAGAAAGGTATCAGGTGATGCGATGTAAATCGGATTTATCGTTTAATGAAAATATTTTATGACATTTAATATATGCAATATTGTATATTGAAAATGATGTCACAATATACAATTTTCAATTAAGTATAAATATGAATAAATGGTTCTAAGTTGAGTTTGATTCTTGAAAAAATTAATAAAAGAATTAAACAATCATAGAAAAATGAACTCTGCTAATGTAAACTCACCTGTACTTGTCACTGGAGGATCAGGATATATTGGATTTCGTATTGTTTACGAATTGTTGAAAAAAGGCTATAAAGTTCATACTACCACTCGTAGTTTACAATCTTCAAGCGCTAAAAAGTTGAAGAAATTACAGAATGATTTCCCCAATCAGTTACGAATTTTTGAAGCTGATCTCCTTGCTGACGGTGCATATGAAGAAAGTTTGAAAGGTGTTAAGGCTGTTATGCATGTTGCTACTCCTGTCAACTTCAACCCTGTTGATGCTGAAAGAGATATGGTTAAACCAGCTGTACAAGGTAATTGATATTATTGAATTTGCAATATTTTTCTAAATATCATCAATAATAGGTACCATGAATGTTTTAAAAAGCTGTCTCGATTGTGATACCTTAGAAACTATTATTGTCACTTCAAGTACTTCTTCTGTATTTGCCAATATTCCCACTCCTGGGGTTGTTTATGATGAAAGCATTTGGAATACAACCTCTCGCATCGATTTCAATCCCTATGCCTATTCTAAAACACTTGCTGAGAAGAAATTCTGGGAATTTGCAGAAGAGAATAAAACTCGATTCCGTTACGTCGCCATTAACCCCTGTGTCGTTGCTGGTCCTTACGTCTACCCAGAACTCGAGAAGGAGAGTGAAAATGTTGGTGTAGGTTATCTTACAGATATTTTATTTGGTCGTGGAGAGTTAATTCAAGGTAATTTCATACTCAAATTATAAATAATGATTTTTAATGTAAATATTTGAATAGGTGAAATGAACTTAGTTGACGTCAGAGATGTCGCCAAAGCCCACATTGCTGCTTTGGAAAAATCTAAC
>JNEM01008471.1:0-10482 GCA_000697335.1 Conidiobolus incongruus B7586
CTGCTGGGTTTAGAAACTAGAGTTTCCAGTAAATTGTTGTGGAAAATGGCTAAAGGTTACGATTTGACTAGAAGAGAACAAAGACAGGTAATTATTTAAAATATTTAATTGTAATCTTTATGACTTATCTCAATTCTTCTAGCTAAAACGTACCATAGTCGACCTTTTCAGATTGGTTCCCTTTGCAGTATTTATCATTGTACCTTTTATGGAACTTTTGTTACCTTTCGCTCTCAAACTCTTCCCTAACATGTTGCCCAGTACCTTTGAAAGTCAGAAAGAAGCCGAAGCTAAGCGCGCCAAATTATTTAAGACCCGTTTGGAGGTTTCTAACTTCCTTCAAGGAACCATTCAAGAAGCTGCTAAAGCTGGTCAAGTTGTTAATCCCACTGCCGCTATTGAATTTGGAGAGCTTTTTCATAAGGTCCGTAAAACTGGTGAACAAGCTAGTACTGAAGAATTAATCAGATTATCCAAAGAATTGAACGATGATTTAACTTTGGACCATTTAAGTCGTCCTCAATTGGTTAGCATCTGTCGTTATATGGGTTTGAATACCTTTGGCACCGATCAAATGCTTGCTTACCAAATCCGCAACAGAATGAGATATTTGCGTGCCGACGACCGTATGATTAATGCTGAAGGTATTGACGAACTCACAGATGCCGAATTAATTCAAGCTTGCCAATCTCGAGGCATTCGAAGTTACAACTCAACTCCCGAAAGAATGAGACGTGATTTACAACAGTGGTTAGATCTCAATTTGAAGCATAAGGTTCCCACTACCATTCTCATTATGATGCAAGCTTTCTCCATACCAGAATCTACATCAAGTTTCTCTGACGATTCTCTCAGAGCCACACTCTCCAGTTTGCCTGACGAATTAGTTAGCGAAGCCGAATTAACTTTCTCGGAAGGTATGGGAGCTGCCACCAGTAAGCAGAAGATTGAAGTCATTAAGGATACTGAAGAACGTATTGCTGAAGAAGAGGAGCAAATAGCCAAAGAAGAAGACAGAAAAAAGAAGGAGGAAGAAGAAAAGGCTGCTGCTTCTCGTAAACCTAAATCTGAAGAATCGTCATCATCGTCATCCTCATCTTCATAAATTAACTATTTTTGGTATCATGATACACCACTGAATTCAAGAGAATAATAAAATTTTAATCAATTTAGATTTCAAATTGCTAAATTCTTGATTTTTATCTATATTTTATCATCATTAAAATGCCTAAAGCTGTTCTAAAAGATATAAATCATCAAAATTATAATTGAAAAAATATTATTTAATATAATATAAAAGCATAAATGTGAATTAGTTTTCCAATATAACTTGATCAATTTCATCTTAATTAAACTAATTTGTAAGATATTAAATCGAATCAAAAACTAAAATATTAATTGAATGCCACCACCGTGGATTGAACACGGGACCTTCAGATCTTCAGTCTGACGCTCTCCCAACTGAGCTAAAGCAGCATTGTTAAGTGGAACGAATTCAATAATAAATAATTTAGTTTTATTCTTCATAACATCAATTTTGTTAATTTCCATCATTGATTTTTACTGTATATTCAACTCATGTTCAACTTAATAATAAGTAAAATTTCATTTTTTTATTAATCTAATATTATTAAATATATTTTTATCAATTATTATAAATACATTCCCATCAATTTTAAATACATTTATAACATGCTACATTAATCCAACTGTCCTTCTTAGTAGGCCGTCCATCGTTGCTCATATCCTTCATATAACTGATAGCCCACTGACCACGTTCCCTTACCGTAACATTCGCAACATAGCCCTGGTCTCCGGGATAGTAAACGAATTTATGAGTTTTTAGTGATGGGGATCGGAGTACTAACTTGAAGTGTTTATTATCGCCGGAGGGCTGAACGTGGAACCTGTAGGAGATATTGTACAAGAGATTGAGGTTGATGGGTTCTACGATGTAGAATTCTTTGGTGGATGGGATGATGTGCACGAAGTCCTCAGGTTGTTTGATACCCGTGTGTTGGACCATCATCGATAGGACTAAAGGGGAGTTGGATGGAGTGGATTCCAAATTGGTCATGTTGCAGAAGAATTTAAGTACGCCAGTTGAGTCTTTGCCTTTGATGCGGATTAGTAACTTCGATATGCGTCGGTTGCCGTCCATTTTATGTTGTACCAAGGGTTTCTGCTTGCGAATGACTCTGCCGTTGGGATCTGGAATTTCCAACTGGGCTGAACTCTGCGCTCCCGGAGGTACTAAAATATCCAACTCTGCAGTCTGATCGTCATTCACTGTAAAGATACCTCCTTTGAGATTGAGGAAGCGAATGCCGTAGTCGAAATAATGACTTGTAGCGTATGGCAATTCGTTAAATACCGCGAAACTTACTGGGGGACGTATCAACTGATGACGATGCTCAATGGGAAAGTGCGTAAAGATAATTTTACTGGGATTCGTTAAGAAGTAAAAAGGTTCTGACGTGCCGTTGGGATTCAGAGGATGCGATGAGCACGCTAGGCCACAGTCAATGATTCTGTAGTATCCCTGAATTTTCACGGCAATCCAAGCGTGATTAGGTTCAGGTAATTTTGTAGATTCTCTAGGTTTGGAGGGATCTTTGAGGAATCCTTTGATTAATATAGATTCAACACCTGCATGCTTCGCCATTTCGTGAAATAATGCTGCAAATCCAAAACGACGGGCACTTCCCCGACTGAGTACGGATTCGGCAGTTTCGGAATAGTAGGGATCTTCTATTTCTTGAGAATCACTCTCCGCTTCCGAGTCTTCCGATTGCACTTCATCGTCGCTATCCTCATCGCCATTCTCACACGATCCGTTAGACTTCTGGTAAGGTGAGTTGCTATTGTTGTTGGGGGTATAATCATATCTGATGGTGTAAATAATCCAAGTAAAAATCGCTCGAATCTTTTGCCAATCATGTCTATATGGCTTCGTCAAGTGATTGATTACAAGATCTCTAGCAGTGCCTGACACAGGAATTTTGGAGTCTTTGACGTAACGATCGATTGGTTCGAAATCGCTCTCTGTAGAATTGTTAGGATTGAATATTAATAAATTAATTGAATTAATTACCGTCAAAATCGAATCCATCAGCATCGGGATCGGTAATAGGTCTCGACAATCTAAATAATTCAATTAATACTAATAATATAAATACAAAAGCTCACTTACGCAACCAACTGCACAGCGTTCTGAGGTTTCTGAGGCTGGGTCTTTTTACGCTGCTCCACCGGTTTCTTCATTTGGGGCGTACTTGGCGGCTTGGTCGACGTCTGCTTCAAGAGAGGTCCCGTCAACTTCTGGAATCCATCCGTGATTTTCTTGGTGGTGGGCTCTTTACCGTGTAAAGCGGACGGTGGCACCACATTCGTACTATTGTTGACGTTGGAATTGGATGGTTTTGTACTGACATTTTGGTGATTATTGACTGGCGGAGTGGTTACAGCTGCTGGGGTTTGAACTTGGGCTTGGACTTGCGATTCCAGCTGCAAATTTTCCATTACTTCTGGTAATGTCTCCTCGACTGCTGGGGGTGAAGGTGGTGGCTTGGGAGGCACTAACCCAAGATGGTGACTCTTTTCAATCGTTGGTGTCCCTAGTGACAAGTTCGTTTCAACGGTTGAAGCGGGAATTGAGGGAGCAGGTGTCATCGTAGCAGGAATTGGATGCTGGTCCACAACCGCTGGCGATGGAGCAGTCTCTGAAATTGATGTAATGACAGGCTCTGGCAATTTCTCAGGTTGAATGGAAGGAGTTCTCTTATGAGGTAATCTTGGAAGTGGTCTTGCTGCCGGCAATTCCTGTGGTGTTTGATAATTATAAGGTGACTGGTAATATGAAGGGTCGTAATAGCCGTTGTAATAGTAGGGGTCTGCATAATTGGAATCTATTGGGGGATAATCCTCATAGCCTGCAGAGTAATCGTAATAATAGTCATTTTGGGAATCTGTTGCTGAGGAAACATATAATGATGGATCGTCATTCGTATACACTGCAGAATATGGGTCATATGGATACGGACTGGGATAGCCATAAATGCCGTCATAAGTTGATATTTCTGTGCCTGGCATAGGATAATAAGAGTCATAGCCGTAATCGGCACTCAATTGTGCATAAGGATCGTGAGCAGAATAATAATAAGGCGACTGCGGCGGATAAGAATAAGGACTCATATGCGGTGGATACTGCTGGTGCTGAGGCGGAGGAGGATGCGGGACTGCTGGCTGCTGATAGTTCGCCTGCGATTGACTCGGAAGTTGATTGGGATGAAATGAGTGACGATGACTCTGTTTACTCGGCTCGGCATACTGCTGCAAATTCGGTGTAGTAGGAATTTCACTGTATCTCTTAGACTTCCCCGGAGTTGGCAAAGGTCTCGACCTCATTGAATTCGAAGCAGCTGAAGGTGTCGAATGACTTTTATATTTTGGCTCGGACTCGGCCATAGACAATAATATCTCTTCCAAATTTAAATCTGAAATAATATCTTGTTGATTGGAAGTCATTTAATATATTTAATATTTAATATATATATTTATATTTATATATATATATATATATGTTATGATTAATATTATTATATTATTCAATATTTCAACAATATAAATAAATTTTATATTAAAATAATTTTAAAGGATGATGATAAGGATAATAAAATCATCCTTGAGTTAATTTATTTTTTAAGTTTGTTTATGGATTTAAATTTAATTGAATTGAATTTTCATAGTTGAATAACCCTTAATTCTGTTAATTCAATAATAATTTTGAATATTAATCTACGATTTGTTTGATTATCACTATTGCCACAATTATTTTAATTTTTAACCATTATTTTTTGTATAAATCATCATTTAGTCAATACTATCATACTAATATTATTTAATAATAAGCATATATTTGATGATAAATTTTGCAAACAAATTTTTGTATTAAATTATTAATTAATTAATACTATACAAACAAATGGGCGATAATTCATAAGAACGTTTTGCTAATTGTTCAATAAATCAGAATAAGGAATAACCATGATATAAAGTAAAAACCTGATAACAATATGAGATTTATGAATCTTCAATATACAATATAATTTTTGAATTTGACAATTACATTCACTCAATAAAACCAACTAATTATTTTAAATCCTCAAATTGAAATATTTATTTCCAATAATAGATATAAATGAGACCCAGTAAGAATAACATTGGAAAATATTTGAAAATATTGTCAAACCATCTAAACCTATATTAATAGAATATATTATATATACAGTGTTAGAATTACCCTGGTGTTTTAGGTGGTTTTGGATTATATTGAACTTGAATGTCGTCCCCAATACGGTTTGCTTCATATTTTAACTATTTCCATCATCATTCAATACATATATACAAAGATGTAAATTGGTAATATTACCTTTGTCTTTTCATCCAATTCTCCAATATATAATCCATTTAAAATTTCTTTAGCTTCGTCACTATGTGGTAAATTCAAAAAAGTTTCGGTAGCGTCTCTGCCACCGTATTCTAATAGCACCATATCACCACCTGGATGCTATTTAACATATTAACTATATATTATATATTATATATTATACAAATTACCTCATTCTGAAAAGGAGTAGCATCATAAACTTTTCCATTAATAGTCAACCAAAGACTGTGCTTAGATTTATGATCGTTTAAGTCTTTTTCTGTAAATACTTTTTCACTCATTTTTATTAAATATTAAAAAATTGAATAGAATATTAGAGATAAAAGTGTATTTATACTAATTGCAAAATCCTTCAATTATGCCAATAGGATGCAAATAATCGACTTTATCACTTTGTTTCGATGATAAAATATCACAAATTAAAGGAATGAGGCCACTTAACACCTTTTTAATTCACATTTCTTTCAGATTTGGTTTGATTTTAATTATCAAACCCTCTTAAAAATGCAATCGAAAACTTTAATTGAGTTTGACACGTGATTTCGATTAGGATTAGAATCTTATAAATCTATAATTTTAAATCATAGAATATATTGTACAAAATATATGCCTTTAGTTCTTGAAAATGCTTTCATAATAATTATTAATTAAAACCTATTAAATAAACATTACTATTGATTTTATCTATTACTATATATTTATTATATTTAATGTTATATTTTACAAAAACCTCTTAATTTTTAAAACTTTAATATAAACCGAAAGGGTTTTTCACATTTTAGGAGTGTGTCAAATTGTAATGATTATTTTACATTGTTTGTCCTTTCGATCATTTATGTCTAATCAAATTTAGTTAAAATTATATATATTTATTCAAAATTCACTTTTACCTTTAAATCTTTATATCATTAAATTAACATTCAAAAATATTCAAATTGAATAATTGAAAATTGTTAACAACTCAATAATTTATTATAAATTATCACGTGAATCTTTTAAAAATGATTGTCAAGTTTTATTGGATAGAAAATATTAAATTGATTGCTTTCAAAATTGAAAACATATTGCATTATCTTAATAATCTTTAATATCAGCTTCCAATCATTTTTATACGTAATTTAAAATTGTAAAAAAATATTCGAGGATTTTTAATTATAATTATTATTGAATTGTAATTATATATCATCTATCTATTGTATAGTTTTCACAAATATAAACCATATTAAATATATTTATACCCAAAAATTTGACTGTTATATAATTATAATTTTTGGACAAATTCTAAAAATATCTTTAATCTTGAATTTTTCTAATTTTATGTTGAGGAATGATCATTATCTCAAGGATAATTTACTATGCATTTATCCTTTGATTCTATTTTGAGGAGACAGGTTTAATTTTACTAATCCAAATATTCTATTATATTCAATATTAACTTCAATAATACAAATTTCAACTCTATTTAAAAACTTATCAATATAAAGTTCCAAAATTGAATAATACATAAATTGTGTTTAAAAATTAAAAAATTTACTATTTTCTAGAATTGTAATATAAACCTAAAATATATAAAACTGATTTATATCTTGTGAGAAGTCAACATAAATATCAATTAATATAACTATATCATACTATTCAATTTATTACGTATTAAATTTAATCAAATTATAGTTTATTCAAATTTTTATAATAATTGATTAATCTAACATATGGATACTAATATCCAATATTGATATGATTATCATCATGATTATGTTTTAAATCGGTTAATACTTCAATCATTATTAATTCAATAATATATTAATACAATGGATAACATTATTTGATTTCTTAGTTAAACTTATTATATCAACAACTTTAATAAAATAAAAATTTCAATCGAAATAATATCAAGAATTATTTCTATCAAATCCTGTTTATCTTTAGATATTCCTTTAATTATGGCCTATCATAATAATATATTAATAAAATGACATAATTATTACCTAATAAACTAGAAAAATATTTCTAGAATATTTGGATCCAACAATAATTTAAATGTTAATTAATTTTTGTTTTCATCAAATTTTTAGTTTTTTTTTCTCATAAATTTTCCCAATCCTCAAATTCTTGAATTCAATTGGCTAAAATCCATTTAATTGTTATAAATTATAGTTTATAGATTTTACTAGAATAGTATCGAATTTAAAAACGATCCCATTTTTACATCAACTTAATTGTCAGAATATAAATACATGCTCAACCATAGTTTATTCATTTTGAACTAGAAAAATAACTTTTTTGCTGGAGTTTAGAAAATCAATTAAGAGGTATTCTATTACATTTAATAAATAGCAAAATTTATCAGTATTTAATAATATTTTTAAGTTTATTTCAAGATGGCTATGTCTGCAAATTGGAAGAATGTCAATAACTGGTAACTATTAAGATAAAAAATTCATTAAAAAAATATCATTAACCTATTTTCCTTAGGCATTGGTAATTCATATAGTATAAAAAATAAAACCAAAAATAATAACCTAAATTTAATTTTTTTTTTTTTATTCAGGACTGAAAAAAATTGTTTAAACTGGGCTAAAGATTACCTCAAAGAAACTTTAACTGGTATCGAAGTTGAACAAGGGGAATTAAAAGCTTCTGTCTCTTCAGTCACCAGTGTTGAAGGAGATTGTGACTTAAACCAAAGAAAGGGCAAAATATTGACTTTGTTTGATATGAAGATTCAAATGAAATGGAGAGGTATTTCATCTCAAAATTATATCACATAGTTTTGATGTTTATTATTTGTTAAGGTTATCTCGAAAATGGCGACGAAGTCACCGGTAGGATTACCGTTCCCGAAATTTGTCACGATTCCGACGTAGATGATTATGTTGTAAGTTGAATATTTCATTTAACTTTATTTTAATTAGATGTATAATATTTATTATTTATTATTTAGTATGAAATTACTGTCGATAACCATACTCGTGATAAGGATCCCCTCAAAGAATTGGTTCGTAAACAATTAACTAAAAAGATCTCTGAGAAGTTTGCTAAATTCTCTGAAGCTTTAATTGAAGGTAAATATATACATATATACATATATGTTGATTAAAATTAAATACTTATTTCACTTGAATATAGCTCACTCTAAGGATGTCTACATCAGTGCTGAAGACTTACAGATCAAGGATCTCAACATTACCCCCACCCAAACTCCTGTCCCCACCCCAATCTCTGCCCAATCCACTCCCTCCAAGCCCTCCACTCCTGTTAACACATCCTCTCCCAAAGTTGTCAATACCACTAACGTCAATGAAACCATCGAATTTGTCGCTTCCGCTCACGATCTCTACAACGTCCTAGTCGACCAAAAATTGATCTCAGCTTGGTCTAGATCCAATGTTATCTATCCCTCAGAAGTCGGTAAAGAATTTTCTTTGTTTGACGGTAATGTCACTGGAAAGATTTTGGAATTAGTAGGTTTAAATGGGTTTGAGAATGTTTTTGAATACGGTATTTAATGAATTTTTAGGTTCCCGATAAGAAGATCGTCCAAACTTGGAGACTTAAGACTTGGCCTTCAGGTCACTATAAAAATTATCAAATCATCTAGAAATTTATTCTAATTTTTTAATAGGTCACTACTCCACTGTCACCTTTAACCTCGAGCAGCAATCCGGCTCATGTAATTTAGTATTAGAACAAACCGGCGTCCCCTTGGGCGAACAAGACATCGTACGCACCAATTGGGAGCAGTTCTACTGGAATCGCATTAAGACCACTTTCGGGTACGACAAAACTTCTAAATTTAGTACTTTAACGGACATGCTAACTAGTGTCCCTATTTTAATTACTATTGGTCTCAGTGCCACTTTTATTTATAAATTTTTTAATTAAAATTATTTATTAATTCATCTCCTCCAACACTTAAAAACGTGTAAATATAATAGATTTTGAACATAATATATTAACTTCAAGTTTTTTCATTTAGGTATGGTATCGTTATGTAACAAACTCTATGATTAGGATTAGAAATGGGCTTCCCATATTCTGAAGTTTCTCTATATCATTTCATTATCTTTATCAATCGACTAATACTATTTTTTATTCAATATTTTATATTTGATTGAATAAGATTTAGAAATAAAATTTCTGTTTTTAATTTAAATCATGATATCATAATTTGTTTTGGATTGAGACTTTGGAATGAATTAAATTGAGAGCTTTTAGGGAACTTCCTATACTTGATTGATAGCCTATAATTTGATTATATCAATATAAAATATTAATTATTTTATGTAAAGCTGTTTACCTGATGCTCCGTGACCATAGAAATGAATTAATGGCAGCTTTTGGTCATTTTTACCAACTAAAATATGATCAACAAAAAATTTAAATGGATTATTGAATCAAATATACCTAATTGTTGTAATTCAATGCGAATACCAGATTTTCTATAAGGTCTAAATCCCACATTCCTTTTCAAAATCTTATAATTATCTCTTGTCAATTCTGGATGATATTTGATGCATCCCTCGAGTACATTCTTCTCAGTTTGAGTATTGTAATCAGCGGACCAATTGTTGGGTTGGTACACCCCACCTAAAATCACGTCGCCATTGCCTCTCAAAATCACGTAAAATTGCTCTTCAGTTTCCTTGTCATTTAGATGTATAAACATATTCTTTGTGAGTTTTGGTGCATGAACCAAAATGGTTTGACCACGTACTGGCACGAGTTCTAAATCCTCACTCTCGCCTGTGTTTAGAAATCTGTATCCCAATCCTGAGCAATTCACAATCATGTCAATTTTATTAGCGACTAAATCCAAGCAATCTTCTAACTTGTTCAACTTCTTCTGAATAAAACGCCCTCCCATACCAATGAACTGATTTTTCAACCATATCAAATACTCAGGTGTGTTAATACAAATTGTATCATATCCAAATCCTTTATCAATCCCTTCTGGCAACTCTTCACCTTTCAATTCTCTAAAATTTGGTACAAAATCCTTAAACCATGGCAGATAATACTCAGAAGAGTTTTCC
>JNEM01008474.1:0-12829 GCA_000697335.1 Conidiobolus incongruus B7586
AAATTTAAATGTAAATTTTAAAATCAAAATATTTTAATAAAAAAAATAATTAAAATTGAATATATATATATAGTTTGAAAATATTTATTTTCCTATATATTATATATATATAATTTTTCAAAATGTATAATATGTTTGAAAGGTTGGAAATTAAAAAAATTCCTATTTCTTAATTTCCATACTAATATTTTATTAAAAATCACTGATATATAAAAGAAATAATAAAATGAATTTGAAGAATAAAATGATTTAAACTATAAATTACATTCTATATCAAAAAAGTAAAAATGATATTAAATACCAAAAAATATAATATATATTTTTAATATTTTGATCAAATTAATCTTTTATTGAAGCCAGATTTTCTAATCCTAAAAAGATTATAATTAAAGTAAAATATGATCAAATCAAGTCAGATTTTCGTTTTGAAGCTCTGAGGTTACAAGTAGGTATCTGGAATATCAAAAACACCTTATAGAACCGTGTTATATACGAATAAATTATCTTCTGAAAATGTTTATTGTGAATCTATATCATCAATCCGGGGGTCATTATTTGTGATTTTGTTTTATTCGACAAGTAACCTAATAATTATTGATCTAAAACACTTTAACCAGATTAACTATTCCTAGTGATTCGT
Source organism: Conidiobolus incongruus B7586 (assembly GCA_000697335.1). Taxonomy (NCBI): domain Eukaryota; kingdom Fungi; phylum Entomophthoromycota; class Entomophthoromycetes; order Entomophthorales; family Conidiobolaceae; genus Conidiobolus; species Conidiobolus incongruus. Next base: position 641 of record JNEM01008474.1, read on the forward strand.
TTGTATTAATTCAATATATTGATGATGTTTTTAATAAAAAGCACTGAATACGAATCATGTATGCACTTAGATATGGTCGAGCATTTTATTAACTTCAGGGTATACTTCATCATAAGGAATGTTGTGTGTATTTAATGTAGGACATACAGCGAATGTGAGCCTGTAGTAAAATTAATATCCAAGCGGTTATGGATTTTGCTTGAAGAATACCTAACCCAACTTAATAATCAATAGCATAGCATCGTTTAATCGGCAGCTGTGATTTATAATCAAGCTTTTCACTGTGATCAAATTATTCAGCAGGAAATCTGAGAACTCGACCAAAAACTGACATCAAGTAATCATCTTTATAACAGAATTCCACATCAAGGTTCATAAATACTGAAATGATTGCGAGGAATTAATATCAGCGATACGAACATAAAATATAAATATTATTCTAGTTATATAACTATATAATTTTATTTATGCTTTTCACTTCCCATGACGCAAATTATACTAAAACCAATAAATTATCCACACACATAATTAATACTTGGATCAAATAAGTAATGTATTAATTTTAAATATACTAACTAGCTGATATATTTCATAACATTTTCAGACTTAATGAGTCGGAATTGGTTACTTTCCCATTGGGTCATATTACTGACATATTCGGACTTCAAATATTCGATATAAATTTGGGGACTTGGAATGTGAAATAAAAGATATCAATGCTTGTAATACAAATAAATTAATTTATCCCAAAATAAAAGATTTAAAATTTTAATTTGTTCGTTTATAATGTGAGTTTGCAATGGGACTAAATATATCGGCTTGATATATGGATGTTGGATTTAAGATAAGTTGAATTGTATTCATTAAATATTTATTATAAGCCTTATTAGCAATACCAATTAATTTTCAAACTTAAATTATTTTTATTATTTCGATCAAATGAATAAGTGAAAATTTGTATTTGTATTTGTTGGTTATTCATACCATGATTTTGAATAATTAAATCGGAGACGATATTTCAACCAGATTAAATATAAGTATGAATGTATGCTTTAGATCATATCCTGATATATAACTGTTTGATTTATCGATACTCAAAGTTTAAGACTTCCAATTATTATATTTTAACTGACTGGTTAAAACTATGTAGCTATTCATATCATTGAAATATTTGACTTTGGCAATATTATTGTAAATAAAACTTGCTACAATATTTAAAAAACGTAAACAGCTTAGTAAAAGTTTGTTGCATTTCACTTTCTAAACTTTATATATTACAGTTAACTTAGAAATTTCATTCAAAAGAAATCTTTATTAATATTTAAAATTTATGAATATTAAAATACTCAGAAAATGCCTCGAATTATAATAAATTTATATTTGAGTTAGAAGAATGTATATATGGATGTTGTGCTATTTCTAAACTACAGATATATTTAATTATTATATTTATATAAAATCTAGATTAATATCATCATGTTGACAAAAGTAGACCAGTTAATAAGCTTATAAAAAATCATCTAACTCCTATAAGCCAATCCGCTATAAAAGCCATTTACAACCATTGCTGAATTCAATTGACTGGAAAGGTCTGAAAGTTCGCATATGTTTGGTTCACAAGAGATAGCATAGAATCTATTCTTAGATAAGAAGTTCTGTGAAAATTTTAATAAGTAATATTGAAAATATATGTTTTCAAATTTTATACTTATATATTATGTATAATCATAGTTTCATTATAGACTTTTTTAAAGCTTATATTGTTTTTAATCTTCCCAAAAATATATAATATTTCTTAACTAACTTTGGGAAATATTAAATGAAAAAAAAGAATAATATTAATCCTCTCCAGAATTTAGAGGCAAATTCAGTCTGGAAGAAAATTTTTTATTATTATTAAAAAATTGAATTTTTGATTATTTTTGGAATCAAAATGTATAACTAATCATAGAATTGGAGTCAATTGTTTATGCTGTTATAATTATATTTAATAGTTTATTTTTCTATATAAACTAATTTATTGTATCATTAATGATAAATTTTTCAATTTTACTGTCATTTAAATATTTTTTAATATTTCATAACACAAAATTATCAATTTTAAATATTTTTAAATTAGCAAATTGCAAACCATATTTTGATCATAAGAATTATTGGGAATTAAATTCAGGTTAACAATTGAATCAAAATACTTAATTATAAATATATTAGTTATGATATATTCTCATTGATGCTTGTATTTCCTTAAGTGCAAAGTTAATGAACAGTTGAATAATATTAAATCAAGAACTTGATTATCTTATTGAAATCAGAATATAAATTATTTACTTTTATTGATAGATTAGGGCTATATTATTGAATTGAGTAGTATAATATCAAAAATAACAAACATTCATTAATTATTATAATTGAAATGTATAAGTATAGCTAAATGCGTAAATGAGATTTAACATATATTATATATTAAATCTCAATCTTACAAATCTATCTAAATGTATAATTTAGTCAAGAACCTACCATCGAAATCTATGAAAGCACATATATCAATATCTCGAAATCTATATAGTTACCAGATATATTTGTCGTTGAATTTCATTAAAAAAGCTTCAACATTGATAAGCTTGTATTAATTTTTAAAATATAGAGTTTGAATACATTAGAAAGCATGTAATTAATATAGTGAAAAATTATATCATATATTACTTTTGATTCATTACGATGAAAGACATGGTAAATAATTGTAAATATCAGTCAATCTACTAATAAACATCTAGTGATTAACAATGGTCTAATAACACGTCTCTATTCATTTTTAAAAGTACTAAAAATTGTTCTAAATGGTTTCAATTATATTAAAATGAATCAACCATATATACTTTATCGGTATATCTTACATTATTAAGCTTATGTGTTTGATTATAGTATAAGGTGTGGAATTATTAAATCAATGAGGTTTTTCTGAGCATCAAGCTAGTCACAAATGACTCGATTTGGTGAGTAGTAAGCATTCATGACTTTGGGATTAATGGTAATATTTTTGCATTCGGTTTGGTGATTATAGCAGGAATAGACTAAAGTTAAAGATTCTAATAATATTAATTTATTTATTTCTATTGTATTTAGAAATAAACTCCTAATCATTTCAATTTATACTAAAATCTGAAAAAAAAATTAATGTGGATCAATAATCTTTTGGGAAATATGAATATTTAATTAGTAGGATTATAATATTAAGAGTAATCACTTGTGTAACAAAGTGAAAATGGCTTGAAATTAATATTTTGTACACATTTCTTCCTGTTAAAATATTGTTAAGTGACTAAATAATTAAAACGAAAATGCAATACACACATTATTTTATTTCTCCAAGTCTTTTAATAAACAAATTGGGTATTAAACAAATTTTTATTTTTTGATACTATTCGCAATGGTCTCAATTGAAAATGAATTATAATATCCATATTTAGTAAGTATAATGATAATAGTATTTATATATATATTTATCATATTAATTTATTGTAGAAATTTCGTTAAAATTTAACCTATTAATATAAAAAATGAAAATTACTCATTTTAGCTAATTTCACATCTGAAAATTCGCATTTAACTTTTCAAATTCAGATTTTATAAAATTTACAATATGGAATCATACCATTGACTTTGAATATAAACTTGAGTATTAACTATGTAAAAATCGAGTGCTCTTCAAGATATGTGGTCTAGATCTAACACCATCATTGATCAAACCAAGACGTCTCAAATCGCATAATTTATGAATTTTCGAAAATCAAATTCCCTCTACCAGTTACTATCAAATAATATTTTATTTTATTAAAACTTATATCACTAAAGTATTGTAACTATAACAGAATTGTTTTCTTTCCAATTTTATTGTAATTTCAAACCAGATATTGAATATACGTACTCAGTATTCATATTCGACAAAGCATTTGTAATATTATATTTTGACTCACTTTTTAGGATAACTTTCTAGTTTTCCAAATAAATCTCAGTTTATCGTGTATAAATATATTTTCCTAGCAAACGTTAAATGTACTCGATATCAAGTTAATTCCAATTCAATATATATTAAAATTTGCATTACATCTATCCACTATTGTAATTTATTCATAATTTTGAATTGAATCACACTACAAGCATACATACATCGATAAATCAATTAAAGTCACAAAATCATGATAATTAGTTATTTCAGCTAACATATAATATATTGGTTTGATTTTTTAATGTTAAGACATATTTATGATTAAAAGTAATATTATATAGTTTTTGTTTGGAGCCGATTCACTTAAAAAAATATAATTTCAAAGAGCCAGTATGCTATATTAACTGAAATAAACTTAAAACTTGTAGGTGGAATAATTAACTAGAGATTTATTATTAAAATTGAATTGAATTTATAATATCAATTTTAAATTTGACCAAACATAATAAAAATTGGATAATTCAGAAAATTCAAAAAAATATAACTACTAAATGAAAACAACTATCTCATTGATACGAAAACATATGATTTTATTTAAATATTATACCTTTATTGATAATAAATGATTTAAAAATTAAATTATTTTGAGAAATACTTATTATTGTATTTCAATCACTTCGTCATTCAAATTCTGTTCTTGAACCATACTATAATAGATACCTTGGAGACGTACCAATTCGTCATGATTACCGCGTTCTACAATATGACCATCCTTGAAAACATAAATAACATCGGCACGCTTAATGGTTGACAAACGATGAGCAACTGCAATGGTAGTACGTCCATCTGAGGCGTTGTCAAGTGCTTCCTGCACCATTTTTTCACTTTGGGCATCCAAAGCACTAGTTGCTTCATCGAGGAGTAATAATTTAGGATTCCTGACGAGAGCTCTAGCAATTGCAATACGCTGTTTTTGACCTCCGGATAGTTGACTGCCCATTGCACCGACATTGGTATCGTAGCCATTGGGCAATTTCGAGATAAAATCGTGGATGTTAGCAAGTTTACAAGCTTCAATAATTTGTTCATCTGTGGGTGCGGGTCCTTCGGAACGAGCTCCCCATGCGATATTTTCGCGAATGGTTAAATTGTAGAGAGATGGTTCTTGACTTACCACGGCAATTTGATCGCGGAGTTGGGTGATAGGAAGATCTTCAATGGCAATACCATCAATGGTAACGGATCCAGATGCAATGTCATAAAAGCGTTGTAAAATACCGAGGGTTGTGCTCTTACCACATCCACTAGCGCCTACAAGTGCAATGAACTGACCTGGTTTGGCTTCCAAATCAATACCACGAAGAACTTTGATATGGGGACGAGTGGGATAGTGGAATTGAACATTGTTGAACTTAATATAGCCATTAATTACTATCGACTTATTACCTGTTTCTGGTTTGGATTTTATGAGAGGAATACGTTCAGCAAGGTCAAAAACACGATTAGCTGCTGTTTTGGCTTTAGAAATATCTGGAATGTAGACGAAAAGACGACTACAGCCACCGGTACCAGTAATAATCACATTAAACACTGTAAACATCTGTTCCAAAGTATACTCTCCAGTGTAGAAGAGAATAGAGCCATAATAGAAGACTAAAGCAGATGTCAAATAAATCAAACTAGTAGCACTAGAAAAGATGATAGTAGTGACCCAAGTCTTACGTTCATTCACTTCGAAAGTATTGTTTAATTGTGTCATGTACTTGTCCATGACTTTCTCTTCTATTGTCAAAGCTGCAACAGTTTTAATAGCGCCAACAGCTTCGCAAGCAATTTCAGCGGATTTAGCATATGCTTGTTCCGTATCGGACTCGAAACTAAAGTGGGCCTTTTCGTGAAGATAGCCAGTCAACATCAACACAGGCAATGTAGCACAAGCAACTAATCCCAATTTCCAACCATAGCAGAGTGCCATTATAATACCAACGATTAAATTCAAAAATACTTTGAAAATAACACCCAAGGTAATACCCGTTATAGAATGAATATTTTGAGCGTCCGTACTTAACAGGGATGTCAAAGCGCCAGTAGAGTTTTCCGACTTGTCGAACCATCCCATTTCCTGCTTCAAAACGGATCTGTATGCCAAATGACGCACTTGAGTCGTCAACATTTCCGATGATTTGCCCAAACCCCCCTCCTGGAAGAAGCACCCGATACCAGCTGCGATACCGAGGACAATCCCGATGATGGCATAGAATTCGGTGCCTCGTAACAGTTCATCACCGGATTGCCCCAGTACGTTCATCAATTTGGCTAACACCATTTCGAAGATGATGGGCATAATACCGATGGTAGCACATCCCAGTAACATTCCGAGGTAGTAAACGCGTGCAGGTTTATTCAGTGCGATGAGTTTGGCTGCTAATTTAAAGGTCGATCTGGGTTTGGATGATACTTCGGTGGTAGAAACTTGTTGGTGGGTGTTATGTAATGAATGAGTGCTACGATTAACGAATTCCATCGACATACGAGTGATCAATGTTCCAGGCACCTGATTAAGTCCGAGATGAGGTTGAGGAACTGGATTTTGTGCAGGTTCTTGAGTTTCAGAGGTGATTTCAGTATGGACTTGTTGTTGATCGGATTCTGCTAAACTTTGAATCTGGACCAAATTGGCATAGTAGCCATTTTCAAGAGTCATTAACTCTTGATGGGTTCCCATTTCAATGATCTTGCCTTCATTCATGACCACAATTACGTCAGCATTCTTTATTGTAGCCAAACGATGAGCAATCACTATGGTGGTTCTGTCCTTCGAAGCTCTATCCAAAGCAAGTTGAACATGGGATTCCGACTTGGAATCCAAAGCACTAGTGGCTTCATCTAACAACAATATGGGAGGATCCTTGACAATTGCTCTAGCAATTGCAATTCTTTGCTTTTGGCCACCAGAAAGTAAGAAACCTCGTTCACCAACCTCAGTCTGATAGCCATTGGGCAAGCTGGAAATAAAATCATGTGCATTAGCTATCTTACAAGCTTCAACAATTGCTTCCATTTGTATTTCAGGGGACTCATGTTCCAGCTTTGTTCCAGCAAAACCAGCGGCAATATTCTCAGCAATGGTGCCGATGAAAAGGGTAGGCTCCTGGCTGACCAAGCCAAACTGACGTCTCAGCCACTTGATATTGAAATCAGAAATTGAAATACCATCTAATTCGATTTGACCTTGTTTCGGATTGTAGAACCTCTCCAATAATTGGATAATTGTGGATTTCCCAGATCCACTGCTTCCCACGAGTGCCACAGTGGTAAAGGGATTCACTTCAAGGTTAAAATTCTTCAGTACTTGAACGTCCTTTCTTGATGGGTAACTGAATGTCACATTCTTGAACTCGATCCTGCCACTCACTTTCTCAGGAATGATGCCTTCATCGTCTTTGGAATGGATGTCGGGCTTTCTGTCTATGATTTCGAAGAGTTTGTTACTAGTTGATAGGGCTAGTGTGATCGCTTGCAAGTTGGGACCGATACTTGCGAATGCGTTAGCGCCCAAGAAAATTGTATTGATGACCACTACAATATTACCTGGGGTGGCCAAATTCCAGAACAAAAGTTTTCCGGAGTAGTAAAAACCTAAAGCATAACTGAAGAACACGAACAAGGAAATAATACCGAGACCGATGGCGAAGGAAGCAGCCCTTAAAGTTGTACTCTTTTCGGCTCTGACTAACAAATTCAAATACTTTTTACTCAACTTCTCCTGCTGACTATATGTGGTGGCAGTCTTAATATGCGAGAAGGATTCCTCAGCCAAACTTGAGGCCTCCGCGTAAATCTCCATGGATTTATCTGTGAATTTGGTCATCAAGTACTCCATTATGAATACTAATACAGCTGTACCCGGCACAACGAAACTTAGGACAAGACCCAAGCGCCAGTTGTATACGAGTGATACGATGTAACCAGAAACACACGCGGAAATATCTTGAATCACGAGTGAAAGTTTTTCGGACAAAGCATCCTGTATCAATAGCACGTCGGATGTGGTTCTAGTAGCGACGCCTCCAGCTCCCCCTTCGGTGTCGAACCAAGCGATATCTTGATGTAATACTGAATTGAGGTATGATTTTCTCAACTTCAAACTGATACGCTCTCCCACCACGCGAAATACTGCAGTGGTTAAGTAAGTACTGAAGAATACGATAATTGCCAAATACACGTACCATAGGGTATAGTAATGGGACGAATTTTTAAATTCTTCAATGTTCATGGTTCCTGAGCGAAAGTCTAAGAATGATTGGTACATATTACCAAAGATCAGAGCGATCAAGGGGGCCGAAGCACCGGTTATCATTGCTGTCAGCACCGCTATAACTAAACCGAAAGATTCCCAACCTTCTGTCATGGTGAGAAGTTTAAAGTAAGCTTTTTTAGGACCTGTAACATTTCTGTCATTATTAACGTTGGGAGATTCATCTACATCAACTTTACTTTTTTCCAAATCTATCGAAGTCATTATTAATATGGATTAGGTTCAAATTTTGAATCATTAAATTCTATGGATTGTCATACACACTATCACTATTACTATCACTTATTGAATACTTATTTCAATTTTATTAACTAATATTTTAGAACTTAAAATACTAATGAATGAAATTATTCCAATCACTAAGTAGTGACGATATCAAAGTTTGTTAGATAAAAAAATCCTATCGGCAATATAAACCTCAAATCGTTTATATATCCTCCCTAATATTCCTAATAATATAACCAAATACTTTAATGTAGAGATAATTCATTAATCAATATATTTTACTTTTTTCATATGATTTGTATCCACCAATGTTGAGTTATATAGGAGCGTGTGGTAATTATATAGATTTGATTGATGGAGAATTTTATTAATATTGGAATTGCATTTGAATTTTAGGATTTTTTAAAACTTTGATATTGGAAATCTATATGATAACAGCTCTGTTAGATTGAGTAGTTTAGAAAAATTAAAATCAATTGATTTATTAAAATTTATAAAATTTAATCAAAAATTTTGTTATCAGTTATGAATCAAATCTTCAATTTATCCAATACTATTAAAAACCAATCATAATGATTACCATGAAAAAAATTATATGAAACTGTTAAATAATTGTGACATATCCAATACTTATTATATTGATTAACTGTGAACATGGAATCAATTCCATTCCTAACAACTGAATACTAAAAATTGAAATTGATTAATTATATTACCATTATCAGATAATATGTAGAGATTTCCCAAATTAGTTATCTGATTGAGGATCAGATAAACAAATTAGGAAATAGTTGAAAAAATTATAACGTTGTATGGTTGACTGGTAATATGGTTGTGAAACTGAGAAAAATCTAAGAAATTATCTGATAAAATATTTGTAAAAGTTAAGATTATGTATATGTATTAGGCAATTATACTGTAACTGTATGTCAGAATTTTATTTTTTACCCTAAATATTTGCTTTTTTTATTACACCTAAGTATTCTAGGCTCATAATAATATTATTACAACTTAATATATTTCATTCCATCATAGTTATTTTATCGCCTAAATGTTTTTCTCATTTCATTTTATCAGATAAAATATAATGGATAATCTATTTAAGTTTGAGACTTCTAGATTTTCAGTCGTATTTATAAGCTTTGAAAATTTTTATATTATCCAACTTTTATTATTTTCATCATATTATATTCTTAATAATAATGTTGAGTTATTTGAAATCATTCGATTTTGTATTCATTAATATTTATGAGTCAATTCATTTAATTTCAAGTTATTAAATTTGATTGATATTAATCAATTTAGGAGATTATGATAATTTTTAAAATTTACTATATTCTGACAAATTTTAATGATTGTTTTAATTATTTATATGAGAATTTATATTGAAGTGGTAAATATTGATATCATTGGAATTGGATGATTGCTTTAATTTATCCAGAACAAGAACCATTTGAATATTTCATCAATTTGCATTGATCCGTTTGATAGCTTTGTTAGGATTGGTGTATTGAAAGTTTTAAATAATAAAATGATTTTTAAATAAATATACTTCCAATATATTATGTCAACATGTCATTGAGATTATTTATATCAAAAAATTAATAATATTTTAAATTTTAAAGGGATTACAATACTCATTTTATTCAATTTTTAACCGATTTATCTCAAGTTATAATTAATATCCTCCATTGTATTATACATTATGAACACCTTAATGTGTTAGAAATTTTTCCAATTGGCTGTTAAAATATTATATTATTTGAGAATATAAAATATTGTATATATCAATTAGTTGCTAATCCTTCGGACTATAGAGTGCGTTTGGAGTTTATCATTAATTATATTGATCAAAAGTATTTGGGAAATATTTGTATATTTGTATCATCATTGATTCATTAGATTTTTTCAATTTGGTATAGTATACAAAAGCATTCAAAAAATTACATATATATCATGCTTAAGGTATCATATTTAGATATTTAACTGGTTTCATACATAATAATGTATTTTCTATCTATATTTTATTATAATTATCCTTTAATCATCATATATATATTTAAAGACCTTAATTCCCTTGTACTTGAACTATATATAACTTGAAAAATTATGTTAAATTTTACTAATATAGATTGTTAACTGTAAATTTCAAAACCTTGTTGGAATATCATTTAGTTTGAGTATTAAAAATAGAAAAATATTAATTTTTTAAATATGATTACATTTTATTGCTTTGAATATCTAAAGAACTTTCTGATAATTGATTCTTTAAATATTTTTAAATTTTTTAAATTGAAATTATAGTAAATTATAAAATCTGAAAGTCAAATTGAAAAAGGTCGTATATCAACTTCCAAATTGAGTGTTAAGCTGTTGATAAATTAGCAGTGTGTTTTGCCAAAAATATATCATTTTCATTGTCGGCAATGCTGCATCGCTGTTCAATAAATCAAGTTTCTGAAACAATTTTCTGAAGTTCAAATTGAAGCTATTGTTGATGTTTGTATCATTGCAAATGAATATGATTTTACTTACAGTTTGCCATTTAATATATAATACTGAAGTTGGTGGACGTGATCTATTACTTTCCTGTTGCCAAAATGAAAAAGATGTATTTCTATATATATTGTGAAAATCTTGAAATATTTTTTTATTGTATAAAACCATTAAAGCTATAGAGCTCAAGTCCGAAGCACATGTTCATCTTGGTTTGGATAGACTCTCTAAAGATACAACTACAGTTGTGATTGTTTACCATCTAGGTACCACCGAAAATATCGATATCACTGTAGGCATGAATGAAGGCAAGATCATTGAAATGGGAACCCATCAAGAGTTAATGACTCTTGAAAATGGCTACTATGCCAATTTGGTCCGGTTCAAAGTTTAGCAGAATCCGATCAACAACAAGTCCATACTGAAATCACCTCTGAAACTCAAGAACCTGCACAAAATCCAGTTCCTCAACCTCATCTCGGACTTAATCAGGCACCTGGAACATTGATCACTCGCATGTCGATGGGATTCGTTAATCGTAGTACTCATTTATTACATAACGCCCACCAGCAAGTTGCTACCACCGAGATGTCATCTAAGCCCAGATCGATCTACAGCTTAGCAGTCAAACTTATCGCTCTGAACAAACCTGCGCGCGCTTACTACCTCGGAATGTTACTGGGATGTGCTACCATCGGTAACACACCAATTGTCTTCCAAATGGCACTAAGAAAACTAATGAATGTATTGGAAGAATCTAGCGACGAACCGTTGCAACTTTGACAATAGAAGAGAAAGTCATGGACAAGTACATGACACAATTAAACAATACTTTCGAAGTGAATGAACGTAAGACTTGGGTCACTACTATCATCTTTTCTAGTGCTACTAGTTTGATTTATTTGACATCTGCTTTAGTCTTCTATTATGGCTCTATTCTCTTCTACACTGGAGAGTATACTTTGGAACAGATGTTTACAGTGTTTAATGTGATTATTACTGGTACCGGTGGCTGTAGTCGTCTTTTCGTCTACATTCCAGATATTTCTAAAGCCAAAACAGCAGCTAATCGTGTTTTTGACCTTGCTGAACGTATTCCTCTCATAAAATCCAAACCAGAAACAGGTAATAAGTCGATAGTAATTAATGGCTATATTAAGTTCAACAATGTTCAATTCCACTATCCCACTCGTCCCCATATCAA
>JNEM01008477.1:0-17622 GCA_000697335.1 Conidiobolus incongruus B7586
CTACAGCATAGCTGAAGCCATTTTCACATTTTTCCCAGTTTTCTTGTCCTCTAGGAGGATCACCACGTAGTGCTAAAATATTCTGAATACCAGCTTGTTTAGCTTGTTTGAGAGCGATATCAATCTTTTCCTTAGGCATGTTAGTACACGTTAAATGCATACTTGTCTCAAGACCGTGTACTTGTTGTGCTGTGGTACAGATTTCGACAGTAAGATCACTAGTAGTACCACCAGCACCCCATGTGACATCAATGTATTCGGGTCCTAGACGATACATACGATCCATACGATCGTACAAATTGACAACACCCTAAATACAAACAATTTAATTAAACATTCAAAAACACATACTCTAATAAAGCTATACCTGAGCAGTTTTTGGAGGGAAGTATTCAAAAGACCAGTAAGCCTTATTCTCTTTGATTTTTTGGTTTAATTTCTCAGAAATTCTCATATTATTGATAAATTAAATATTAGTAGTCACAGAAGAGTTAATAAATTGAAAAGCTTAATATAATTATATTCAATTCAATTCATTAATCAATTTGATTTAACATTGTACAAGAGGTGTAATTTATAGCTTTTAAATCTCAAAAATACAAGCGTATTTTTGAAATGAAATAACTTGACAAACTACAGATAGCCAATCATCACGTTAAATCTGAGTTTAATAAATTGCGTTATGAATCGAACATTTCCCAATTTAGTTGTTGATTTGGTCATTAACCCTAATTCTTTAATATTTCGCTATGATGCCATCGAGGACCCTTGTCACTGGGTGGAACTACACAATGTGATTGGTTAATTCAAACCAATTCTAAATGTTATCATCAGCTTTAATTCAGTTTCAATTGGATTGCCGATTTTCAACCAATGCTATTTAATATAAGTGAGATTTTTTGATTTGTATAGATATGATGGTTATCTATTACAATTGTTTAAATATGTTAATATAGTGTATCCATATATATAAAAATCTATAGTAACTTTTATAATATAATTTAACAAAAGCAGAATTATATTAGTTTGAATAGTATCTAGATTTATAATTAAAACAACTTCAAAGGTTATTTAATAAATTAATGATTAATAATTAAATAATGGTCCAAAATATTAGTATTGATAATATTAATTACAAAATTTCAAATTTACAAAAGATATTTTTTGGGGTAAAGTCAATTTTCTTATAATATCTATCATACTCGAATTATATCATTTTCTCGTATTGATTTTCATATCTTTGGCTTCTCATTTTATTAATAATGAACAAGTTTAAGTATCCTATCAACAACTAAAACTAAAACAACATTATACGGTTCTCTTCTCCTATTTACCAAGAATGAAACCCCTTAAGGCCACCAAATCCTAGAATTAAAAATTGTTGTAGTTACCTTCAAGATAATACAAAAGTTAATTAAATTTCATATTATGAGAAATTTAGCTAGATTATTGATATATTTTCATAAACTTACACAAATCAAATTTTAATTAGCAGTCCTAAAAAATTCAATCAAATGATAAAAATAAATTAATTTTATACCTTTAGTCATAGAAAATATACACATTATGATATCATATACGTTCTATTATTAGTTATATTTACTGAAGCTCACCATAATGGTAAAAATACAAATATAGATTATATTGAAATGTATAGCATAGATAGGCAAGAGTACCAAGTTTCAAATCGACAAAATCAGACATTTCAAACCCACATTAGTTCAATGAAAACAATGAAGACAAGTGATGAATTCATTATGGATCACAAATAAAAATAATCTATTATCAGTATATATATATTAACCTGTTCCGACTATATTTAATAAATGTACAAAATGTTTAAATACCACTGACTTCGCTACAATATCTATTAATAATTCAAAAGATACTAGTTTCAACATTCAAATTACACTCCTAACAATTCGTTTCAATTCTTTTTAACCACTCTGATTATATATAAATTCGAAATTTTAATTGATCTAGGGGCTTTTGTGTTTTGAGTATAAAAAATTATTTAAATACGCCTTAAAGCCAGCATAACTTTAACAATTTTTCACTTTTTTTTTCATTTTAGTATTATTTGGATTTAATATTAATTGGGACTATTTTATCTTTATAATTTAGTATTGTTTGGAGTATTAGTGAACTATTCAAATATTTGATCCAACTAATATTATTATGAGTCGGATTCACAAGTTAGATACGGATAAAGTATTGAGAAAGAGTAAACCTTGTGATGACTTGAACGCTTTATTTATTCAAAATATATCTTCACCCCAGCCGATTGCGGCTTTACACCATCCCATTAACTTGAATGGGGTTGGAACTAACGAAATGATTCAAGCTTTTGAACCATTTTACGAATCCAACAATCCCATATCACCACTTTTGTCACCGCAATCTTATCACCCTGTCAAAAGAGTTCAATCCAAAGCAAAACTAAAAGGGAAAAAGAATCAATTTCAAAGTACACCGCCAAAATTAAAGGTTGGTAAGAAGATCATAGGGAATATTGAGATCAATCGACCTTTTTTTAGTCTAATCAGTTGTTAATTTTAAAATTTAATCTGAAACCCAAAGCAGAACCATTACAATTGAAAAAAATTGATGTATTTTTAATTGGCATTGAAGGTAATATATTTTATTCAGACTTTATTTTGTCTTGCATATGTATTTTATACTAACTAATATTTGGGTTATTTTAGAGACTTCAAGCAAATTGAATTTTAATCAAAAGTTCTTTTTGAATTTGAAAGCGAATTTACCTGACCTTGAACTGATAACAAACAACTTATTTAAAGAACCGATCGAAGTAGTATCAGAATTCGAACTACCATCAGACTTACCTAGTTCTCTAGTTACAATGTGGGCGTCCATTCGATACCTAGTAGTGGGCGAAATATCCTACTTAACAGTAAACGATCGTATGGAAAAATTCTTAATATCCCGTGAAATTAAAATTTTAGAACAAATCAGTCGCAATTATTTGAAAACACTGATTAAAACATGTATTATTGGGGAGAAAAATCAACCAACGAGTATATTCCCAATTTTAGTGCCGGATAGTATGAGTTTGTTCAAATGTTTTATTAAAATTCATAAAAAGCTATGGTTAGCCGGTACACCTATTTTAGTTGGTTTGGTAGGTTATAATCAATCTGATAAAAAGGTAAGTTTTAGATTATATTAACTACTATTAATATATTTGATTAATATGCATTATTAAAATTAGATTGAATGTATTAAACTCAAATTAGTGAGATATCTGAAAATATTTAGTTCTAATGGTTTTAGAAGTCAAACAAAATCCATTACAAATATAATATCGGATGCAAAATATCGAAATCAATATCTATTGAGTGGAATTCAAAAGGGAGAAGAATTTGATCTTGTATTATCTGTGGATGCTCCAGTAAGTCAATAACAATTAACAATTTTTGGTAAAATATTGGTTTCACTGACTTAATTTAATAGATGTCTGCAAGATCCATCTCCAATGCTAGTACTCTTGAAGTGAAATATACTGTCAGAGTTGAAATTGTTATTAAATTTGGGTAAGTAAAATCAAAGTCATTTTTAAATTTATAATTAATCTCAAAATAATTTTATTACAGACAAACTATTGCAATTGAGTTACCAATTATCATTGCACATCCAGGGTCCGTGACCGGTTGGGGTACTTTGTTAATTCGCTAATCATATTTCATTAAATATATCATGTATAATATTGTAATATAAATATTTGAAAAATTAAAAAAAACAAAATAAATATAAAAATAAAATAAATATCAAGTATATTTGTTATTTTCATCATTCATTTTTATAAAATTTTTAATTATGTATGATTATTGGAATTTGAATAATATATAATACTCAAATATCAGCTTTATTATTAATAAGTATCCAATTTTACACTAAATATTATTTAAAAAATTTATAATAGTGTTTTCATTAAATTAATAAATAACATTGAATCTAATAAATTATACAATAATATATTAATCACATTTTTTGCGATTTTAAATAGTTATACATATTGTAATTGATTTTTTCTAAAATTCTCAAAAACAAGTATTTTAGCTATTATAAATATTGATTTTATAAATTCAACAGGGCTTTCCAAGTATTATATATAGAGTATAATATTAAGGTAATAAACAATGAATATTCTAATAACATTCTAATTTCTAAATACAATAATCCAATTTATTTGTTTCGAAAATTAATTAATTAATTATTCATAATAAAATAAATTAATTTTGTTATAATATAAAAATTATGATTTTATATTTTTTATACTTATGTTAAAATAAAATATTACATTTTATTAATATTCTTTTTTCAATAGTTATTTCAATAATTTTTCAAAATATTAAATATTAATTTTATTTACAATTTCAATTATTAAGTGATTTAGTGAAAATGTGAATGAATTTAATTAATACACTTAATTTTATATTGTAGTGATACGATTTTTTATTATAAGATGGGTGTTGAGTACATGAATATCAAGGTCATGAGTGTTCCTATTAACAGATGACATATGATAAGGATAACGAGTGATTTAATTCACTGGAAATCCTTATTATATAAGAAGGAAGAAAAGTGTTGAAACAAAAGCGGGATTTTTTCTTTGGCTTACATATTACTTTAATCAACATACATTTAATCTATATTTTTATTTGTTTAAGGATGACTTCCAATGATGCAAATTCTAACAACAATCTACACCATACTGAAACCTTTGGAACAGTAAATAGTGGAATTTTACAACAATAGGTTTAAATATTTAATAATATAATATTACAATTTTGACTATATTCATACTTTGATATGAATTATTTCAATAGTATCATATTTTTTTCCAATTTTTTTAAATATATAAGTGATAATAACTAAAATTAGAATTTAATATAATCATTTATTTATATATCTGCGCATTTTTTTTAAAAATTATATTGGTTTTTTGATTAGATATTCATAATCAAACTATATTTTCGCTAACAACTTGATTTTCATAAATTTTCATTCCAAATGCTAATTTAATTCCAGTATACCAAATCAAGTGATTTGAATTTAGTTTTATGGTAACAATATCTTGGATACACTCTTTTTCTTATGTCCATATTTTGGTTAAATCCTACTTGATATATTCAATATAAAATATAACCAGAAAATATTGATTTCATAGAACACACTACAAGCAAATTGAATTTTGAAATTATAAGGTTATGTGTTAAAGCAAAACTTCTTAATAAATAAAAAAACATTTCTTTTATTAACAACTTTGTAAAGAGATTCGAAATCATTACATTAAGTAGGGTTAAACTGAAGATTTGAAATGAGTAAAAAGAGTGTAACCTATTGAAACTAATCAGCGTGTCAACACGTGTTCAATATATTACATAAGATTTATATTAATGTGATATCAAAATTACTAGTATTCAAAATAATGTTGTAAACTTGTAAATTGATGAGTATATCTATAATTTGAAAATCTATGAAGAATATTTTATGATTAATATAATAAAATCTTTTTAATATAAATATCACATTATTCATTATAATTTCAAAAATTGAAAAAATTAGAAGGTTTAAGGTAAAAATTAATTTGGTTAAATTGTGAGTTTTGTTGATTGGATTATGATGAAGGCATAATATTAATTATTTTTTCAATAGTCAATTATATTTGGCATTAATTCAATACTCTTTATTGTTTTTAATTTTATTTTAAAAATACTTTATTATTTTATAATTTTCAGATAGTTAATATGCTATAAAAACATTAAGGATTCCCTTATTGATATACCCAACATTATAAATTTTTAAATTGTGCTAATTCAAAAGTTTGCGGATGTGATATTTTGGATAACTTGAAAAATATTATTTAAGGGATTCGTTTAACATTGAAAGAAAAACTTATTTTTTGGTTATAATTGTTTATTTATTGGAGAAATTAATTCATTTAACTTCACAAATTCTATTTTAGATATACTTAAAGGTTTATTTTTAATTATTATTTTGGTTTCATTTATTTTGAGTTACCTATCTACATTTGATCATTCTCAAGTCTGCTAACACCAACAATTTACAAATAATGGCGCACCTATATGCTGCATTCAATATACAAATACCACTATTATACATTGTTAAATACAGAAGAATTATTGAATATTAAATTTTTATCAAATTTGTAAATGCAATATTTGAAGTTATATTGATTAATACCTTTAATCTAAACTAAATTAAATTTGGCAAATTGATTGCAAGATTAATTAATTTAATATAAAAATAATATTTTCTAATTTTATAAATTACTATGATATAGTATACATCACTATTGAATCATATAACACATTAGCATGTACATTATAATAATAATGCTGTTATTTTTATATCAAGTTTAATTTGTTATGTTTGTATTAATTTTCACATAGAATGGGTATATTTATATATTACTCACATGGTAAAGGCTTTTAAAAGTTTATTTACTGGTTTATACTGAATGTGTTAATGGAATCTATTTAATGAATATAGAATATTGAAATGGATAATGAGTTAGAATGAACAAGTATTGATCAATTGGACAGAAACTAAAGTTTTAGACTGGCAATATTTGTTGATTAAGATTGTTTTACTAGTATTAATTCAATTTAAAGTAGGTGCCAATAAGGGATTGACTGATTTTTAATAGATGTGATATTGCTTTTAACATGATTTATCAAATGTCGACACAATATATGGGAAATCTAAAAATACCAAAACTTCTCATATAAAAGAATGGGGATGGATGACGTTAAAATTTCAATTCAATCAAAAAAAAGTATTGTAAGTTTGGTTACATTCAATAAATGTAATCATCATCCATTTAATTAAAATTGATTTTAATTAGAAATTTTACTTAAGTTGATTGTTTTGAATTTTCTAAAATAATCTTTTTCAACTTATTCATACCACTAATTCATCGCATAAAATATCCTTTGTTAACCTTTCATTCCTTATTTGCCATAGTATAGCTAGTTCATTCCATAATTTAAGATGATGCCATATAACTCGGAGTTCTCTAACTATCTTCCCAGTGCGGACAGTGTTCTTAGGGAACTGAAAGCAGAAATTGACAAGTGTCAACCTAGGGATGTTATCCAATTTTGTGCTAATTTTTTCGATAAAAAATTACAAACTCAAAGGAATTACCTATTATCTTTGGGTATTTATCTTCATCTCTATCTTTTTATTTTATTAACTTTATTGTTTTAATATTTAGCTCATAATGACGGGGGTTTTGAAAAGAATTTAGGTTCTACCGGCGCTTTATCCCATAGTCGCTCATCTCAGAAGGATAATGTCGATCCTAACGATGTTGAGATGGCTGACCCTTCTTCTGATGACGAAGTTTATTTATCTGGAAATGAAAATCCTCAATCTGACCCAGAAGATAGTTTCTTATTATCCTCAAGTGAAGATGAAGATGATGCTGTTCCCTTCGTGCCTCCCGATTTCAACAGAGGACGTAGAACTTCTATCAGTGCTGAATCTATGGTACCTACCCAAGGTGAAAATTTTGAAAGGGTAAGTTATCCCAAAACTGAAGACCAAAGAAAGAGAATTGAAGAAGCAATATCCAACAACTTTCTCTTTAAACATCTCGATGAAGAACAGTATAGAGATGTTATTGATGCTATGATGGAGAAGAAGGTGGCGAAAAATGAGGAAATTATTAAACAGGGAGGCGTTGGAGACTTCTTTTATGTTGTAGAATCGGGTTCTTTTGATGTTTTAGTTGCCAAGGAAAATAACCCTCCCACTAAAGTTTCTGAATACGGTCCTGGTGGTAGTTTTGGTGAATTAGCTTTAATGTATAATGCACCCAGAGCAGCCACCGTTCTTTGTACTTCTGACGCTGTTCTCTGGGCTCTCGATCGTATCACCTTTAGAAGAATTTTAATGGAACAAACTAGTCGTAAGAGACGTATGTACGAGTCTTTCCTCGAAGAAGTTCAAGTTTTAATCAGCTTAGAGCCTTATGAACGTCATAAAATTGCTGACGCCTTAGAACCCCAAGTGTTCCATGCTAACGAAGTAGTTATTCGTCAAGGTGATGTTGGTGAAAGCTTCTACATTATTGAATCAGGTACTGCTAAAGTAACCAAGGTTGATGAAAATGGAGTCGAAAGGGTAGTCAATCACCTCTCTAAAGGAGATTACTTTGGTGAATTAGCTCTACTCAACGATAAACCCAGAAATGCCACAGTTACTGCTGAAACTAGACTCAAAGTAGCTACTTTAGGTAAGAAGGCGTTCGTCAGATTATTAGGTCCTGCCATTGACATCTTGAAGCGTAACGGATCTAATTATGACGCCATAACGAATGATACTGCCTGAACGAATGAGACTATTCACCTCTTTGTATCAAGTGGTGGTGCCTTCCAGCTTTAATATTTACTGTATTACAATATTCTCATTTCATTGATTATATTTTTATACTAACGCGTCATTACTGGACATCAACAACTTTATTCTACTTCTCTAACTATAGATGTAACACTTACTACAGAGTTCACCAACTCTCGATTGATTTCATTTCGATTCTTTTTAATCATTTAAAATCATTGGGATATTTTAAAGTTCCTCAAAATTTCTTTTTGATATTATTGTTAGCAAATTTCTTAAAACCTCTTCCTCAACATATAAATAAATTTTTTCATTTCTAGTTTAATCTTTTCAATAGTATTTTCTTGTATTATAATTTTAATTTTTATTATTTATCGAATTGTTTTGATTTTATAAGTGTGAATTAAATTTATTAAAATTATGTGTAATGTTTGTTTGAATATAATTATTAAACTGGTAATTAAGAGTTAACATTTGAGAATTCTAAATATAGAAGATTTAATATATTAGATTAAATAATTCATTATAAGGTCATAACAATGTTTATAATAATAATAATAATAATTTTAATATAAAAATTTTACAATTTATCAATTAATAATGTTATGAAGTTTCATATTAAAATTGATTTAAAATATTATTGTTAAACAGGATAAATTGATGAAATTATTATCAAATACAATATAATACAATATAATATAATATAATATAATAATAGATATTTACAATTTTCATAAATTATCAAACTAATTATTTGATTAAACTGAGAATTTAATTGGAGGACTAAAATAATCAATTTTCTA
The DNA here is from genome assembly GCA_000697335.1 of Conidiobolus incongruus B7586. Lineage (NCBI taxonomy): Eukaryota > Fungi > Entomophthoromycota > Entomophthoromycetes > Entomophthorales > Conidiobolaceae > Conidiobolus > Conidiobolus incongruus. Next base: position 9,195 of record JNEM01008477.1, read on the forward strand.
TTATTTCATGCTTTATAACATTAAATTTAAAACTATTCAAATATTGAATCATTTGAAAAAGTTGATTAAGTTGATAATATTCAAGAAAAAAAATATTTTATAAAAATCAATTATATTAATTAAAATTCTAATTTTTTAACTACCTCCAAATATTCATCATAAATTCTTTTTGATTGTTAGGTCAAATCATTTTAATCCAATAATAATACCCAAAAGCAATTTATTCAAATAATATTTAAATCATTATTATAGAGTTATCAAATCTCTAATTAATCATGAATATTTTTAAGATTATTAATTGATAAATAATAGTACCCAAATTCCAATTAGTATTCTTAGTAAATTATATAAAATGTTGATACTTTACATTGAATTATTACCTATTATATCCAATTTGAATTAATGATTAATTTATCGATTTTAATTATTGTTTATTTAAAAAATTAAACAGAAAATAGCAAGAGCTGAAATTGAATGATTAATTTTTTCCCTACAACTGATTAATTATTAAATATGAATTAATTAGATAAAATTTATTAAAATTAATTGAAATATGATCAGTATTTGAATAATTGACTGAATATTCAAATCAGGTTGTTATTCTAACAAATTAGAGAAAAATCCCAATCTTTGTCTACCAAATTTTTAGCAATATATAAAATCAAATAAATCCTCTCTATCTATTCTTAACTACCTATCATCATACCATTAAAAATTTAGAACTTTGTATCCTATGAATTAATGGGTGGATAGTTAGTTAAGATTGACTGAAAATCAACTACAGTATAAAAATTTCACCAAAACAAAATAATTTTAATAACTATAGTCAATTTTTTATTCTTAAAACTGAAATAACCCTACAAATATATATAACTATTAACTTATTCTCTAAAAAATTTATAATGAACTCAACATTTGTTTGCCAGTATCGTCAACCCCTCCAAATATTCTAGACTTAACATCCTCGTTGGAATTTTGTAATACAACTTGGAGGATATTGTGAGCTCTTTGGGCAACTTGAGCTTCGTTTTGGAGGACGCCAGATGTGAGGAAGGATACGATAACAATACCCAAGTGAACCAGAGAGTCTGGGGAGCCGACAATGACGGGATGTTGGGATTCGACGAGGTCGAGAAGGTGGGATAAGGTGACGCCAGCCTCTTCGTCATCCTCGCGAATGGGGAGGGCGGCGAACCAAGGTTGGACGAGTCCGGAAATGTCCATGGAGCTAGACAAGTATTTCATGACCTTGGTAATGGCAGATACGACATTGTCCGTGGCGTTGACGTTGTCTTCGTCGTGGGCACTAGGGTCGGCGAGCGCTTGAAGTAGGAGGGGAACGGCTTGGTTGAAGATTTGTAATTGGTTGTCTCCGCCATGTTGAGCCGCGACACCGATACCGTATGAGGCGGCTTGTCGGACGTCGGGCTTGGAGTCTAAGATCATGGGGATAATGGGTTGGATTAAACTGTTGAGATAGTCCCAGCTGGCGGGATTGGCAAATTCAATAAGGTCGTCAACGATACAGACAGCAGCGTGACGGCAGTAGGCCTTAGGATGTCCTAAGAGACCTTGGACTTGGGGAATGAGAGCATCGAAGGGCTTGAGGAATGTAATACCATGAGTTTGGAAGCAGGAATGAATGCAACGAGCCATTTCACCCAATAGATTATCGTAGTACAAATCATCCTCCTCAGCTTGCTCTTCGTCCTCGGCATCCATTTCCTCGGCAGCAGCAATATTTTCCTGAATGTGTTCGAGGGCAGTGAGTAATTGGTGATTGGCGCCTTCGACCAATTCGTTCATTTGGTCGGGGGAGAGGCATGCCGTGCCAACAATTTCGATACATCCGCCCAAGCAGCTGTAGAGATGGGCAACGTATTGGGCGTCGGTTTCACTATTGATAGTCTGGACCATAACAGTGACGGCTGAGTGGAAAGCGGTTAAGAACTCATCTTCATTCTGGGCTCTGGGGTAGCAGCTCAACAAGTACTGAATAGAGCTAGCAGCGGAGTATCTGACACCATCATGGAAGTAGAAACGAATCAAAGGAATCATAATGGTCAACACTTCGTGAGCATATTTAGCAAACCCAGTTTCGAGTTGTCTAGCGTAACACAACAACATATCGACGGCAGTGGACTTGTCATCGATAGTTGAAGTGTTGATACCGACTTGGCGACCGTCAACCGTTACGAACTCCCATCCGTCTTCAGCAGGATATTGAGATTCAGGACTCTCATCAATTTCCAACACTGTGAAGTTGGGCTTCAATTGGGCGGTCTTCATCAATGGTGGCATGACAAAGTCCAAGTAGGGAGCAAATTCGTCGCCCATGACTTTGCAGACACGGGCCCAAGCTTGAAGCAAGTAGGAGTGTTGGGGATCGGAGTCATCTGTCAAAGATTGCTGAATGTGTTGGAGGAGTTGGACGAAGGGGATGAAATCGTTTTGGAATACTTCCTTACCGACGGCAAGTGCAATTAAAGTAGCACATTCTAAAATACGTCCGCGGAGCATGCGGTGTTCATTGCCAGTGTGAGTTTGGAGGATATTGATAAGTAAGGGCATAATGGCAGGGTAGAATCTGGCAAAACCCTCTTGAACAGTATCAGCAACAGTGGCAATGGTAGTGACAATTTGTTCTTGGACAAAGAGTTTGGGACTCTTCAAAAGTGGAACTAACTTGCTCAACAAGTGCTCTAAATAGGGTTCCATGATTTCACGGTCCAAATACTCGCAGAAGTTGATGGTGGCAGCGGCACAGTGAGCTTGGACCCTGGGATTGGCATTATCATCCAATAATGGCACAAGGCTGTTGAGAATGACATGGTGGAATTCTTTTTGCATAATGTGACCAAAGTCGCTGGACATTTGACCAATGGTGTTGCAGGCGGCATATCTGACTCTGGGGTGGGGATCTTGAAGCTTGGGTAAGATCATCTGAATAATGCTGTTTAATTCCTTTTCCATGTACTTGACACAGCCTTCACCAATGGAGGAGATAGCCATAAGCCCGGCGTGGCGTTCGTTCCACTTATCACTTTGGATCAATTGGGGAATGTAGTGGAATGCAACGGGTACCATTTGCTTGCCACCGATGCTTCTAGCGAGACGGTCGATAGCTTGCTCACCGACGATGTAGAGCTCTTCGTAATCCTCAGGCTCTACTTCGTCAGAAGTATGCCAGCTTTCATCATCTTCGACCTGAGTCATCATCTTCAAACAGATGGGGACTAACTCACTAGTCAAGTTAGGAGTCTTTCTAGCCAAACTGGGGGCTTCTCCAGTGATAGTTAACATTAATTCCAAACTACTCTTGCGAGGCTTTTCGTCAATTTCATTATTATTCAAAATCATAAGGACAAAATTCAAGAGATGGGGCAAGACATCCTTGAACAATTTAGCATGAACACCAGCTAAATCGATAAATGACTGCAGAGCATCGGACAAAGAGTCCTCATCGCCAGCCTTATAGAAAGTTTCTAATGTAGAAAGCATTTGAGGCAAAAGATCAGCTGCACTTTGCAAAGGTTTGGAATCGGTTTTTAGGAGTAAGGAGACGGCAGCATCCAAAGCAGCCAGTTGTACTTCCTTAGTCTGATCACTATTCAAATTCTGGACGAAAGCCTGTTTGACATTATTCACTGGTTCTCCCTTAACAATATTAGGGACACTTGACAAAATTCTGAAGCCGGTCTCCCTCAAAATAGGCCTGTCACTATTACACAAGTGAACAACCGCCATAGCGAGTTCGGGCCACTCCAAATCATAAGCAGTGATCTGTCTGTATAATTCGGCGACGGCATCCGCCAACTTGTGCTGGAGTTGGGAATCTTCCTGCGATGTGAGACATTGCAACAATTCGGATTTGCAAATTTCTCTGGTATTTTCCTGAGCCAAGTTCCATGGACTCTGGGTCAGGTCACTGTCTTCATCCGGAACGTTGCCCTCGCCATAGGGATCGCTCTTAAAAGCCAATCTTCTGAACAGTACAGCGGCGTGGGATCTCACCTAGACCCAATCAGTTAATCATAATTAAACTATTCGAATCAACTTACTGATACAGTATCCCCATGAGAGCAAATAGCGACCAAACTAGCCAAAAAAGCATCGGGATTTTCCTTCCTAAGTTGGTCCAATCGCCTTTCGGCATCTTCACGACATAGATTGTCAACACTTGTCAAATGTTTGAGAATACTACTCAATTGTAAAATAGAAGCTTCATTAACTAAATCCATAACCTATCTATTATCTATATATAAACAAAAAAAGTATATTGAAAATATAAACAAAAAAAATTAAATATTATTTTTTAATAATAGATTTTTATAATATAGTGATGAGAGTTAATAATAGATGAATTAGATACTCTTAATATCAAGTACAACATTTGTATTAAGAATTTCTAATATAATATTCAATTTATCGAATTGTGGGAATTCTAATCTCAAATTATTATTAACTTTTGTCATTATTAATATTGGTTTTTAAATTATAAATAATAATATAGAAAATAGATAAAGTAGTAATTTAAAGATATATATTGAATTGTTATTGAATAATAAGGGAATAATAAAAGTAAATTTTTATTTAAAAACAAAACTTAAAAGGATTATTATGTTGAAAATTGTGATATTGAAATAAGGATCATTAAAAATATTTAAAAAAAATTATATTTATATCAGAATGTAAAATAAAAAATCTACTTCAAATAACCAAGCTCTGCCTGAGAATCGAACTCAGATCGCAGGATTCAAAGTCCTGAGTGCTAACCATTACACCAGCGGAGCTTATGTTTTTAATGAATTCATTCATCAAATTAATTAATCCAATTAAACAATCTTTCAATATGATTGGATAATATGGATTTTTTTACACTATCTTCATATTATTATATAGATTTCATTTTCAATTTCTCAACTATTTCTTTGGTTATTATTTTATTTTCCAATTCTAATTTTTATCCACTCTTTTAACTGATTTTTTATTTTATATATTTTCTTATGAACATGTATTCTTTTTTTATTTTTTTATATATTTTATAATTAATAATATTTCTTTCAAACTTTGATTCAGTTTATTAATATAAGTTATTATTATATAAATATTTTATATAATATATAGATTGGAGACATTATTTATTTGTATTATTATCACTTGATTGTGAAATTCATAATTTTTAAGAATATTTGAATTATTGTGGTTTCAATCAAAACAATCTTATAATTTAATTTTGTTTATTAAATGATTATATTTGAAATAATAAAATTATAATTCTAGGATATTAAATAATATTGTAAAAATTAATGATTATCTATAATACTAAAGAATAATTCAAACAATATGAACTATATAATTTTATAGCCTTTGGATTTAAAACTTGTAATATTTTAATTGAAAAATTTCAACTTAGTTCGTATAATGTAAAAGTGATTATAATATTATAAATTGTTTTAATTATATATCATATAATTAAACTATTTAACTTAATTGATTATAGTGTAGAATATTATAACATTTGAAAATTAATTATTAGATTTCTATAGTAAATTTTAAAATTTTTTAAAATAAAATTTAATTAATATTATATTAAATACTTTGAATTAACCAAAACGTTATATAATTTAATCAATCTTTTTCAATTATCATTAAATTATTTCATTATTCTATACAAACTTATATAAATATATTAAACACACCAACAATCTATTCCATTGATTATTGATAACAACCAATTAAAATAATATACTGATCCAATGATGAATGCATTCTCTGAATATTCATAACCATTGAAATGTTTTGACGATATGGTGTCCTGTGGCGATCCCACATGATACCAAGAATGATACAATCCATATTACACCAAATTGCACGCTGGGTAGAGAACTATTATTAGAAAACTCGTCAAAGGAGAATTGGTTAAATACTTGGGCAATGTCGATCAAAAATCAGGTGCACCCGACGAAATTGTTTAAAAGCTGGCAAACTAGGGATCCTCGCAATGTGTGTGGCATCAGAAATCGCTCGCAACTATTTTCTCTATACAGTAGGAGAGGCGTAATAGATTCTAAGGATTTTGACAAGTTTTACTTTTGGTGATTTGTGACAGGTTGGCGTGTATTGTATTCCCATGTCTCATTTATTCCCGATGCTATTATGGATAGAAATAGGATGGCTTTAGCTATCAGTGAAGCACATGCTGGAAGTGATGTTGCCAACCTTTCCACAGAAGCCAAGTTGAATAGGGAGGGTACTCATTATATCATCAATGAAACCATGAAATGGATTACAGGAGGTACTTGTGCGGACTATTATCAGATAGCAGTGCGTACGCTTGATACCGGTCATAAAGCAATAAATACCATTCTTATTGAAAGGTCCGAGGACCTAAAAATATCTCCCCTCGAAGTAATAGGACTGTACAGTAGCGGAACATCCTTTTTTACCCTTGAAGATGTGAAATTAACTTAGTATTGTAGGTAAGCTAATTATGTCTTCAAATTGATTGTTTGCAACTTCAATCATTAGTCATTTTATATAACAAACGATAATTTGTGATATACAAGAGTCTGCTATGAAGAGAATTTCAAGTATGCTAACAAGCGCAAGACCTTTGGTAAGGAACTTATTGAGCATGGCGTTATTCGCGAGGAATTGGCCCATATAATCTGTCAAATCGAAGCTGCTCAACATTGGACTGAATACATCATTTTGCAAACCAAAAACATGCCTAAGGATAATCAAGCAATTCTCTTAGGAGAGCCAATCTCTCTTTTCAAGGTGGAAACTTCAAGAGTGTTTGAATTCTGTGTCAGAGAAGCATGTAAATTTTTCGGAGAAAGTGGTTATCTAAAGGAGGTCAAGGTGAAAAGATTGAGAGATTGTACTGAGATGTTAAAAGTTAAGCCATTCTACGAGGTTCAGAAGAAATTCTGGTAGATTTAGTTGTTAAAATGGTAATGAAAATAAGCAAATTAAATATTGCCAATATTCAATAAACTAGTCAAAAAGTTTATAATATCAATTAGTTATTTTCAGATTATGAGTTTGATATAATAAAGACTATTTTAATAAGTTGGCTTGGAATGAATATACCTTTATTGATTCACTAAATTGATCAATATTTATATGTTAATAGATTATAATGCATATCTAATGAGCCTTTAACAATTAACAAACATTTTCCAGCTCTAAGCTTGTTGAGCTATACTCGACCTTACATACTGTTATATACAATATTCCCAAATACAATTTAACAACTTTCAATTTAATGTTTAACAGTTTTATTTAAAGGTTTGAATTTAAGTATAAATAAGCTGTTTATAAATAATATCAAGATTCAATATATTTAATCCAGCAAGGACACTCTTTGCAAACAGTTGAATTAGAGAATAATTACTAAATCATTAGAAATTTAGTATTTGATCAAATATAATTAAAAATCAAAATTGAATTAAAAATTTACAATAATTTATACTATTATTAATTGATTAAATTATAAGATATAATATTTCAATAAATATTAATACAAAAGGCTCAATTCAATATTTTATTCATCATTATTAGATATAGAATCATTTATATAATTAAAGCTTGATCATATATATATTTCTATTATTTTTATTAAAATTACCAAATTTTATCAGAAAAAGAGTAATTATTTAATAAAATTACTAAATTAAAATTTTAAACTTGATAATTTATATTGATTTAGGACTAATATTGAAAATTTATAAGTAGTTGAACTATATAAACAATAACAAATTCCAATAATATAAATTATATTTAATATTTTTTATTTTACATCAAAATTTGAAAATAATATTTTAATAAAACTTTTTAATATTTAAAATATTAATGAATTTAATTAATATTAATATATATTAATTATAATCCTTAATTTATATATTATATTATATTCAATTTATATTTATATCTTTTAATCTTTATTCTAATTTTATTATTTAATTAAAAAAAATATGAAAAGAATATTAAATAGGCAAAATTATAAAAAAAGGATATTTAAAAATAGTAAATAGCAAGGTAGTTAAGTTATCATAATTTTAGCTATCAAATTAATTAAAATCATTTAAAAATTATCCTTAATACTTATATTATAACTTTTAACAAAAATATTAATTATGAAAAATTGATATTAGATTCATTATATTATATATTAAAATAAGATAATATTGAGTTTATTTTAATTATATAAACTTTTCATTCTATCTTTTATTATAAATTTAAAAATTCTTGATAGTTATTTAATGGAATATTATTAAATTTTAGTTGATTATAGCAATTTTTATTATTATTAATATACCATATAATAATCATTTTATTAAATTAATATAAAGCATAAAAGTTTTTATTTATTATTATATAAAAGGATTTAAAACCTAAAATAATAAAATGAAAATAAAAA